>CAXHSM010001458.1:0-11722 GCA_964019185.1 Maratus speculifer | reverse complement strand
TTATTTATGATTATTTTTTAATGACTTAAATAGAATCAAAAAGTGTAAACAACAGAATAAACCTAGTTTTATTGTTTTTAATGTTTTAACTTAAGCCTTTCAGCAAAAAAAAAAAAAAAAAAAAAAAAAAACTATACCTGGGGCTGTTGAGTTTTGTCTATATTTGTTTGTGAATTGTTGAATAGATGGATTGCTGTGTAATGCAAATTTTTATTATTATTGGCGATTCTTGCTGAATTTTTTTCACCCATGTTTCCTTTTTCCTTTCTGTCCCTCGTGTTTTACCTTCATCTCTCATCGAGCTAAATAACGTGCCTTTGTCAGTTCAAATCTTTATTTTCACTTGAAAAAGGCCGAGTAGTTCGGTTGAAACTGTCGGGTTAATTTTATCATTGTTTTTAATTTTTAAACTTCATGCAAAATGGTATGTAGATTTTAAACTGTTATATTTTATCCCATTGTACACTGTTTAGCAAATTTACAAATAAAAATTCTGAGCTTGTCTCAATACTCTTATAGTAAATCACAGTGTAAAGTTCACTCTTTACTATTGAAATGTGAATGCTTAAAATAATTATGTCTATTAAATGTGATGTTTAAAAACATTTTACTTAATTTAATAAAATTGATACTAAAGAGCATTTTAAACCGATATTAAAAACCAACATTAAAATAGCTGATGCGTTGTCTCAAGGAACTATTCAGCAAGCATCATTAAAATGATCAAACTATAAAGTAAGTTTGAAAATTTCTTGTATCTGTATTTCAAACTTCCCATGCAAATATTGATCTGGAGATATCTTATATATGACTATCTTGAGCTATCTTGAACTATCTTCAGCTATCTTATATATCTTATACATTTTATGTATATATATAAAAAAAAACTAACGACTTGGAAAAAGACGAATTAAAATCTGCGTAGATAACCGATGGTCCAATGAAAATCTGCGTAGATCGCCAAATGTTGCTAAGTTTGTCGCTAACTTGGCGATATATCTAATATTTCGCCGAATTCCCATGAACATCCAATAGTAACTAATAGGCTAGTTTACTTTCAGAAAATCAACAAATTTAATGCAACAAAAACCAACAATAACTTATAAATAGAGCTTAATAGGATTTTTTGCATTATTTATCAGTACAAATATTAACTGTTTACAAGATCCGTAACAATTTATTTATGTAAAATATATTTATCTGAACTTCTCAGACAAATAAATCCTTATGCTAAAAATTATAAAATGTTGCATGAAGACGGGCAGCATAAATGCGAAAACTAAAGTCAAAATTAAATTTCGTTTAAATAACGAAAAAAACAAATAAATTTATAGAACATAAATAAAAGCAGGAAATTAGAATTAAAATCTCTTGATGATGTAATGAACATGTACAATGTGCTTAATGTCAAGTGTATGTGACATTTACGATCATCCATTATTGGCATTTAATCTTGTAGTTTGGCGGTAAATATTTGGTTGAGGGGTTAAGCAAGTAGTACCAAAACCTTATTATTGTTCATTTTCATAAACGGTTACAGCAAAAATTCATGTAACAGAATCCGTTACATGAATTTTTGTTGTTACCGTTGCATAAAAAATTCTAGGAATCCCAGTGTCCTAAAGAAAGTTTTATAACTTTACATTTTTTTTCTTTTTACCGTGTATTATTATTATTACTATTATTTTCAAATATACATTAGTTTGACAACGTATTTCTGCTGCCTATTTGTAATATTTCTGATAAGACATTTTGTGTATACGAGAAGAATGACCTTTGCATAATTCAGCAATAGCAGGGGGGAGGGGGGAGAAAAAGCAAAGAAATAAATGAAAAAGAGAGAGAGGTAAAAAAGAAAGAAAAAAGAGTAATGACATATATGTGTCAGAGGCAATTTGATTTATCTGCTATAGCTTTGTTATCCAAAAAAAAAAAAAAAAAAAAAAAAAAAAGAAAAAGAAAAAGAGAGAGAGAGAGAGAGAGAGAGAGAGAGAGAGAGAAAGAAAGCCATTATCTGTACTACAGTGTTTCACATTTAAATAAACAGTATATATAAATATATAATTTTTAATTCTTTTAACTTTGTACATTAGACATAAAAAAATGTTATTTTAATACAACAACATTTTCACCCAAATATAACACAGTATTCTTAATGTAAAAATAAATAAATATTATTTTTAAAATTCTAATTAAAATAGCTTTTCCGAGCTAAAACAAGATCCTAAAAGAAAATATAATTAGACTAATAAAATTTACTTAATCCTAATTTAATGCTCTTAAAAAAAAAAAAAAAAAAAAAAAAAAAAAAAAAAAAATGAAAACCAAAACATGAAGCAAAATGTGATTTTTGATGAATGGTTGTTGAACCATTGAAAAGTGGCATAAATTTGCTGCATGATTTCTTTAATTGAAAAGAAATCAATAAACGTCCATGAAATAATTTTAATAAAAGAAGCAATATAATATTAGGAAAGACATGCCTTAAAGCGATTGTGTTAGACTGACCAAGACCTGTCTATGACATGAGTTCAAGATCTTCATAAATATAACCTTCTTAAAAAAATGTACAGCGTTTTAATATATTCATACAAAAATTGCATTAAAATCCATAGTACCTTTTCAAAATGGCTGACTCAGAATTGACTTGAATTTATTTACTTTTTAACAGTGAAGAACGCAGTTGAAAAGTGTTTATAAATTCGGTTTGTCTGCCCATCTGTCTGTTCGTGCCGCATAAATATGTTCCGATTGGTATGAAGTGGATATGTGTTATTGGGGATTATTATGGCCTTTTCGGAAATCTAAATGAAGTATGTGGCATTTTCGGTTCATTTACAGTGCGACTCAAAAGAATTCTTTTACATTACTATCGATGGGGGAAAATCGTTTGCCGCGTATTTTAATAATATTATGGTATTTTAAATATATTCAAATTGTGGCGCATCACTTAGGTTCACTACAAGGTTCTTATTACAGAATTTGAATTGCATAAAACTTATCGTTCATTTACTGAGACATACGAAAGAATTTGATTAGAAGGAAATGAGCAATAGTTAAACAATTGAAGACAGCGAGCAATAATTACTGCATGTGCGTTTTCAGTCGTGGTATGCATTTTTAAATTGAACAATCTTTTAAATATTACTTGGTATTTATTAAATTCTATTGATCCTATACATGGGGTAGTCTAAAGCTCTCAAACACTTCTGTCTGTTTATTGACAGAAATTGCTAAATGGAAAATTTTAATGGCGGTATGCGTTTAACAGAACAAACTTTTGGTATACTGTGTAACATACATACCCAGTAGCGCCAGCGTTTCAAAAATATTGGGTCGACTCAAAAAATTTTGAGTAAAATAACTCATATATACAGTCGACTCTCGTTAATTTGAACTTATTGAGTCCACAAAAAATGTTCGAATTATTCAGAGTTCGGATTATCGAAGGTATGAGAGAAAAACACGTTTAAAGAGGTACTATTACAAAAGAATTAATGTTGTAGAATTGTTTTTATATATTTCGGCCGTTATCATTAGAATATGACTAATTAAGGGACTTGGAAGAAGTTTTGGAGGTGTCATTGGAAAAGCGGGTATAAATGAATGGGATCATGTGTATGCCAGTTTCAGAACAATTCTAATAAAAATGAAAGAAACAAAGTTATCTTAAGGATCTGAAGTCCGTCTGAAAGTAAGGAAAAATGCAAAATCGTAATTCTTGTTAGTTCGAATTAAATGAAGTCAAGAGAAAATGAGTTCGAATAAATGAACAATTTTAGCGTTATTCTGCCCTTGGAAATTTCGGGATTTCACGTTTAGTTCGAATTAAGTGAAGATTCAAGTTATCCGATTTTGAATTAACGAGAATCGACTGTATATATTCTCTTTGTGTGTATGTGTGTGGCAGTGGAGTAGTTATCGGGGGTGGGGTGGGGGTCGTGGTCCGCCCCCGGTGTCACCCTCTAAAGAGTGACACCCAATCTTTTTTTACAAAATCTTAAAAAGTTTTGGAAAAGAATTTTGAATTCAAATAAAATTCCTATCGTACAAAGTAATAGAGTTAAATTTCTTTTCTTTGATTATGTGAAATTTTACACAGATTGGTGTGTCTAAATAAAATATATGCATCAGAGAATAAAAATCAACCTATCCAATAAGTGGGTAACAAAAGAAATTTTAAATGAAAGAAAATTCTTTCACATATAGCCATCACAATGACATATGCGAACTACGAGTTGAGTAATAAGTCGCTCCTGTTATTTCAGCGTAAACTCGATGAGTTGATTTTTTGTGCTGCTGCCTCCTGGTCTATATAGTGTCCGCATGATTTTTTTGTTCCTGATTGACATAATTTTTATTGAAATGGGAAAAAAATAGATTCAGTTCAAATTTTCATTTTACTTTTTAGGCACAGAATTTATCAAATTAATTAAAAAGGCTTATTACTAATTTATAAATATGAAAAATAGAGAAATTAAATCACTCATATTCATTTCATATAATATTAAGAGTTTTCTAACTAACCATCCTTCAATTTTTAGTTGAATGCTTTTAAGAAAATAGAAAATTTTAAAGATCATTTCACGTTAATGATATAATGTCTTACGCCGCAATTTTCATATGTTTTGAGACACGAAAAATTATATTATGAATTTCCTATGGGATATGTAAATAGAATTTGTAAATGTAAATACACTATATGGCCATTGATTATTGGACACTTACTATTTTAGACATTTTACTAAATATCTAGAAAAATACATGAAGAATCATCTCGAAACTCTTAGTGTATAAATATAATAGTATACGTCATACATCTCCGTGAAGATTTTTTACCGAAACTCCATAGGGAACCGTCAAAAAATTAAAAAAGTATGAATATCTTTTGAATAACCCTGTCAAAACTAATGTAGCAAAAGCACTCAAACTCTAGATTATGATTGAATGCCTTATTATAATACACTGTGTTCATTTTTATGCAAATAGCATGTATACTCGCAGAGAAATTAAGGTTTTTATAAAAATGGTCCCAAACTTTTCCAAGTTTTTCCCTTATAATTTTCAGAGTTCTTAATATAAAATAATATTTTTTTCAGAAAATATGACAAACAACTTGCACACAGTACCCTGTAATCAGAATTAAAAAATAATAAAAATTGTATGAAAAATGAGTAGGTTTACTAAATATTTTTTTACTGCGCATGCGTCTAAGATATCAAAATTTCATTTGCATATTATGTTAGCTAAATGTATAGAGCAACTTTTGTAAAAGTCTCAAATTCATAGCTTGAAAATTCTGAAAGTAATCGTCAATAGAAAAAGGACAAAATCTGTTGTTTCCAAAATGAAGCAAAAAAATGAGGGATTTTATCCAAATGTAGTAGTACATCCCGTATTGTGTATTCTATATTGACACTAATCAATGAATATATGGATACAACCCCTCTTGTTTTTACTTCATTTTGAGAATAACGGATTTTCAACTTATTCAATTGACGATTATTTTCAGGATTTTAAAGTTATGATTTTGTGACTTTTACAAAAGTTGCTCTATATATTTAGCTAACATAATATGCAAATGAAATTTTGATATCGTTGACGCATGCGCGGTAAAAAATTATTTAGTAAACCAACTCATTTGTATACAATTTTCATTATTTTTTAATTCTGATTACAAAGTACTGTGTGCCATGTTGGTTGTCATATTTTCTGAAAAAATATTATTTTATAATAAGAACTCTGTAAATTATAAGGAAAAAACTTGGAAAAATTTGGGACCATTTTTATAAAAACCTTAATTACTCTGCGAATATGCATGCTATTTGCATAAAAATGAACACAGTGTATTACAATAAGGCATTCAATCATAATCTAGAGTTTGAGCGCTTTTGCTACATTAGTTTTGACAGGGTTATTCAAAAGATTTTCATTCTTTTTTAATTTGTTGACGATCCCCTATGGAGTTTCGGTAAAAAATCTTCACGGAGATGTGTGACTTATACTATTATATTTATACACTAAGAGTTTCGAGATGATTCCTCATGTATTTTTCTAGATATTTAACAAAATGTCTAAAATCACAAGTGTCCAATAATCAATGGCCATATAAAGACTCTTAAAGCTTCCAATTTTTCAAAATTTCAGTTTTTTTATATGTTAAACTGCTATCTTTTCTGAACATTTTAATATAATTGTTTTCTCGAAATTCTCAATAGAACAGAAGTTATGGTTTTTAGAATTTTACCCACTCAATAGCTGAAGCGGCGTTTCCGAAACTTGGAAATCATTTTTTTTCAAATGACATTTTTTATCATAGTGCGCACGATATTTCAAAATCTTGTTAGTATTTTCACATAAAATTTTCAAAATATATGTTTCATGTTATTCTGCATAAACTGAACCTAAAATTTCCTTTTTATTGTTTAAAAAAGTTTATTTCTTAGATGATTATGTTGTCGAAAATTTCAAAAATTTGTATTAGCTAAATACAACTTTGTATTCAAAATAGAAACATTCTTTAAATATAAATTTATTTAGGTTCAAGGTCATTACAATCTGATGTATAAGTCTACTTCAAAATTTTCATTCTAGTTGCAAAATTTATTTTGTAATCGTGCGCGTAAGCTGTTATACCACTTTTCTGCTCGTCAAATATCTGACAGTTTGGAGTGCCCTGTAAATGCTAATTATGCACCTTGCAATTTCTTAAAGCCATAAAATGAAAAAACTTACTTATATCTTTCATCTCAATAAAAACTGTGTTTTAATATCATTAAAAACTTTAAGGTATTAAATGTTGAAAATGGCCTCTTTTTTAAAATCTTTTCGATTTTAAGAGTCCTGAGACCCTTTAAAGATAAGCATATATTAAGAAAAAATTTAAATACAATTAATATAATAAATCCAACAGAAATGGGAAAATATCAGGTGCTGGAATTCGAACCTGTCCACAGCGCACCGTGCTTTTGCAGCAACAACAGTGTACGCAGTGGACCCATGTTCGAGTTCTCGCACCGACCAATTTTTCACTCCAGTTGTATTAATTAATTATGTTTAAAATCTGTCTTAATATATGTGTACCTTTAATAATAAAAAAGTGGAATTCAGTTATTTGTTAATTTATGTGCTTTAATATAAATATCGTTGCGTGAGAACAATAAGATTCAGTTGTTTTAAAAATGACTGTTTGGCAGTTGTTTTTAATTGTTTTCGACAATTTCTAATAGAACTAAATTATTCTCTATTACAAATGGAAGTTAATTATAGATATAATTTCATTTTAATGAACGTCTTCGTAGATACAAATATCGCTTAACTATAGCATAAAGTTTTTTTTTTTTTTTTTTTTGGGGGGGGGGGGAAATAGAAAAAGCTGTTAGAACCTTACTATTCTTAGGTGCGATATGCTATGATCAAAATATTGTCTCTTACCCTATTTTTGTTTTGTTTAATTAAAAAAAAAAAAAGAATTCCAATAAATTTCTTGTATGCATGCAAATATAAATTGAATTATGTATGCGCTTATTCAGTCAGTTTTTAAAGATATTTATAAATATTTTAATACAACTTATTTAAACAATATACATTTTAAAAGCTTTCGCATTTTTAAATCTAGATTGTTATTTTAAGATATCTAAATTGTAATACGACAATATAATTGTAATGACTCACGTACACATACACACACGGGTAGTAAAAGATTTAAGAATGTATATATCATTTTATTTATTTATATATGTGCTTAAATTGGAATTATTTATTTTGTATGAATTTATTTTAACACTATATCATTTTTAGCATTATTCTTATATGATTTTAAAATCTCATTATGATTAATTCTATTAGAATAACTTCTTTTTTTACAGATATTTTATGTGATGTATTTTTTAAAATGTAACTATTTTGTTATTTAACTAAAACCTATCTGATAGTTACCATTTGATGTTATATTTGCAGAATATTGCCTTGAAAATATATACTTAATTTTTATTAGTGTTGCTTTTTCTTTCTATAGATGTTTTATTCCCTGATGCTCTTTAAATATTTTATTAATTTGCTATTCAATTGAGCTAACTTTGTTTTCAATTATAAAACATTCTGTTTAATATTAAACTTAACATTTGATAAAAATTGCTTTAAACATTAACTCTAATCATTTAATTAGCAATGTAACAAATTGCTCTTAATTATTTTATATTTTAATTGTTTACGTTAGATTTTTGCCGTTAAAAGTATTTTAAATTAGTTTGCATGTATTAGATAATATAAAAGTACAGCAGTGAATATTTTTAATTATTTTTTTTAACCAGATCATTTTTTATAAAGTGATTTTTTATAACATACTCTGTATCTAAAAATAGCAGCTAACACTTCAATTCTTGAGCACGTTGTTTTCTTATGATTTCCTGCATTAACCTAATAAGTTTCTGATTTCATCAAAAACCTTGAACTACCTTCAAATGAAATAAGAGAAACATTTCATCATATCACTTTTCGGCAATCACCTTCGATTTGTTATGAGGATAATTTGGCGAGATCTATTTTGGCGTGTTTGGCGATTAAGAGAAGGGTTATTGCAAGGTTTATTACCTGGCATGCGTCTGGTATGTATTCCAGTGGAATAGTTACTGCTCACTTGAGGTCACTGATTTCAGAGCGCCCGAAGCCCGAACGGCAAGTAGGTCAACTGTACACGGATCTAAAGTATGCTACTTCCTCATTGAGGATCAGGCTTCTCTTTACGTGCACGATGACATCCACGGCTAGTATTATAAAGCTGATGTAATTCATTTTTTAAAGTGAAACTAATACACGAAAAAAATTGCACTTTTAGTCTGTCTCATCTCTTTCAAACCATGTGACGTTTGAAAAAAAAAAAAAAATCAAACTCAACTTCGGGTGCGTACATGTGTACGCATCCGCAGTTGAGTTTGATTTTTTTACATAAATTTTTTTATACACTTATTTCGAATAAACTTTTTTTTTTCTAAGTTTTTAATTTAGAAATTCTAAATATTTTTTTTAATTTGGAAACTCTAAATATTTTCTAATTTAGAATTTCGAATAGAATTATATAAAGCGGATGTAATTCTTCTTTTAAAAGGAAACTAATTTACGAAAAAAAAAAAAAAAATCGTACTTTTAGTTAATCTTACCTTTTTTAATCCATGTGACGTTTGAAAAAAAACTTCAAACTCAACTCCGAATGCATAGAGATCTACATTTCTTTCGAATATACTTTTCAATTTAGAAATTCTAACTGTTTGCTAATTTGGAAATTTTAAATATATTCTAATTTAGAATTTCGAGCAAAATTATACAAAGTTGATGCAATTCCTTTTTCAAAATAAAATTAATATACAATAAGAAAAAAAAACCGATCTTTTCGTTAGTTTTACATTTTTTCAACCATTTGATGTTTAAAAAAAAATTAATACTCAAACTGATACGTATTAGAAAAGGAATTACGCCATCTTTAATTAATTCCATACGAAATTCTAAATTAGAAATTATTTAGAATTTTTAAATTAAAATCTTAGAATTATTTAAAATTAGAAAATGAAAAGTGTATTCGGAAGTAGTTGTAGATCTGTATGCGTCCTGAGTTTAGTATTAATATTTCTAAAAGTCCGAGGTTTTGAAAAAGATGATATTATTTCCAAATAATTCAAGTTTGATTGTTTTCTGC
The DNA here is from genome assembly GCA_964019185.1 of Maratus speculifer. Classification (NCBI taxonomy): domain Eukaryota; kingdom Metazoa; phylum Arthropoda; class Arachnida; order Araneae; family Salticidae; genus Maratus; species Maratus speculifer. The sequence goes on along the minus strand of CAXHSM010001458.1, from coordinate 2,031 downwards.
ATTAATTTCAATTTGAAAAGAAAATACATCAGTTTTATCTAGTTCTACTCGAAAATCAAAAATTAAAAATTATTCAGAATTTCCAAATTAAAATCTTAAAATTACTATTTAAAATTAGAAAATAGAAAGTGTATTCGGAAGAAGTGATAGATTTGTAACCATCTGGAGCTGATTGTTACACGGAGCTAGTACTTGATACGTACTAGATACACATCACTTCTTCCGAATACACTTTTTATTTTCTAATTTTAAATAATTCAAAGTTTTTAATTGGAAAATTCTAGGTATAATTTTAATTTAGAATACTGAATAGAATTATATAAATTTTTTTTATAAAGATTTATGTAATTATCTGTAACTCATTTTTTAAAAAGTAATTAATACACAAAATATCGAACTTCTATTAATTGGAAATAGTCTCATCTTTTTTAAACCACGGAATGCTTAAAAAAATTAATACTCAACTCTGGATGCCTGCAGATTTATCACTTTTCTAAAAAATACTTTTTATTTTCTAAGTTTTTAATTTAGAAATTTTAAATAGTTTCTAATTTAGAATTTCAAATAGGATTATATAAAGTTGATGTAATTCCTTTTTCAAAATAAAATTAATACCCAAAAAAGAAAAAAAAAATCGCACTTTTTGTTAATTTTGCACTTTTTTAACCATTTGACGTTTAAAAAATAAATTAATACTCAACTTCGGATGCGTACAAATACATCACTACTTTTTATTTGCTATTTTTAAATAATTCAAAGTTTTTAAATCTAAGAACTCTAAATATTATTATTTTTTAGAATTTCTAATAGAATTATATAAAGCTTCTATAAAGATTTATATAATTATATATAGTTAATTTTTTAAAAGGAAATTAATACACAAAATATCGAACTTCTATTCGTCAAAAATTATCTCATCTCTTCCAAACTACGTGATGTTTAAAAATTTAATACCCAACTCCGCATGCGTACAAATGTATCATTTTTTAAAAAATATAATTTACATTTTCTAAGTTCTAGAATTTCGAATAGAATTATATAGAGCTGATGTAATTTCTTTTTAAAAGTGAAATTAATACACGAAAAAAAAAAAAAAAAAAAAAAAAATGCACTTTTAGTTATCTCACCTTTTTCGAACCCACGTGACGTTTTTTAAAAAAAATAAATTCTCAACCCCAGATCCTTACAGATCTATCACTTCGTTCGAATGCGCTTTTTATTTTCTAAGTTCTTAATTTAGAAATTTTAAATAATTTAGAATTTAGAATTTCGAATAGAATTATATAAAGATAATGAAATTCCCTTTTAAAGTGAAACTAACACATGAAAAAATTGAACTTTTAGATAATCGCAACTCTTTCGAAACATGACGTTAAAAACAAGTTGGAAATTGCACGTGAAGCGTAGAAAATGAGGTGCGTTCGTACGATAACGAAGTTTTAAAAATACTACTCTCATATATCAATCTCATAAAATTATAAATAGTTAATTTCAATGAAAATGCGCACCAAAAAATGTTCTCCCTATACTCATTATGTAATGGAATACTTTTGTGTGGCCTTGTATATCAATAACAAATGTTTAAAGATAGAAAACCAACGAATATAAATGCACAAATAAAGTATGAGAAGGTAGCAAATAGCTATTTCGAATCTACTAACAAAGATTCTTCATCAGTGCAAAACTCAGCGAGCTAAAAGTAGCAAAACTGAGCCTGCTACCTTCTCATACTTTATTTGTGCATTTATATTCGTTGGTTTTCTATCTTTAAACATTTGTGCACAAAGGCTTTATTTGCTATTTTAATAACAAATGTTCTTTGCACCCCAGATTATGCAAAATGTATATTATAATATGTACTTTATAGATGCATATCAATATTATTATGTTCGAATGAGTGTAATACCATAAAAATGCATTTGAAACTTAGTTCCCCATTGACCGTAATGTAACGGAATCCTTTTGATTGTACCTGTAATTGATCTATTCATCCGATTTCATAAAATTTGAAATGACTCACAAAATTATGTA
>CAXHSM010001457.1:0-126000 GCA_964019185.1 Maratus speculifer | reverse complement strand
AGACGTGAGTTGACAACTGTAACAAGTTTCTGCCTCCATTCCCAGGTGGCAGACTTGTATGACACTGGACTCAAAAACTTATCCCACGTTGTGACAAGCGTTTTAATTCCGTTGGTTCTAATGTGGATTTGTAGTTAAAACATAGCTGTATGTTTTGTAATAGTTCTTTTTGGGTATTTATATTTTGTTTCTTTCTAGCCACGGAAAAATTATTTTATGGATGACCCCCGAATTTTTCAGTAAATTATTATTCTGATCCAATTTATCTACTTTCTGATAAATTTCTGATTTCATTTCTTTTCGAAAACACATAAAATTGGCAGACGTTCTTATTCAGAAACTGTGTAATCGCATGGAATTTTTCATTTTTCGTAAAAGACAAAAAATCTTTAAAAAAATACTGCCAAAGTTGTCATTTTGAATCGAAATTCAAGACGCAATCGTACTAGAAAGAAGAAAAACTTGTCATCAAGTGATTAGAATAGGTTATAAATCAAAAAGTTATTTACTTATTTTAAAAAATGGAAAATGCTAATCGATTACAAATTACTTCAATCATCAGCCTGTTAATTTTATGCCTTTATAAAGAAAAATGAGTCAGAAAGTGTGTCAAATTTCACGTTGTTGAGCTGGGAATTTGAGAGTAACCTTAAGTTGTACTTACAAAAATTATATTAATATGCGTTCATTATCGCTAATAACATTTTTACAGAACATATTCCTTGCCCTTTACATCCTGAGAAAAATTAAACCTAGTTTTGTCCCGTTTCGACTGTGTAAAAAAATGCAAGCCTGATCTTAGCCCGGTACAAGCCTGCTGAAAAAAATTAAGCCCTGATTCAGATGCCATATAACTGTCCGATGCCGATCTATATGCTGGACACTTCGTACAATTCTGTATTGATATTGTCAAACTATCATCGGCTCGTGACGCACAATTATACATATTCTTGCGAAAGTCAGATTCATCGGCCAGTAGAGATATTTATATCGGGCCGGTAGGCCTGCTTAATTTTTTTTTATCGATCCGGAACGCCAGGTTCGTTCAGTTTTTTTGCTGGCCCGGTCCTTTACATTTGTTTAGAGGCCCGATTAATCTATTAATTTTTTTAAAAACATAATTACTTGTCCCTCTGTAAACAACTAGATCCAGTTTCGCTCTGACTCGACCATGCTGAAAAAAAAAACGAAAAAAAAAACATATAATGTATACATAAGACTCAGTCCAGCACGACTCAGCTTATGAAATTGAGTTTGTGCTCAGATACGATATGATTGTCCAATTATATGATCTCTAATCTGGGCATATTATAATTTCTATAGTGATTTTGTCAAACTAGTATCGGTTGGTAAAACACATTTATAATTGTTATTCTCGCGAAAGTTCATAACCAATTAAAATTGTCCATATTTTATCTGTTTCGCTTAAATTTTTACGTAGAGCCGTTAATGAATGAATAAATGTGAAATGAATGAATAAATAAAATGAATAAAAAACTAGTCGTTGGGGGCCACCGTAATACTTACCCATCATGGATATGCATAATATAATATATGAAAATAAAACATGTATGAAATATTTATAAAATGCATTGCAATTTCAAAACAAAATTTAATCGTATACTAGCGAGCTACGCCCGCTAGCTGGGCCACTTTTTCCAAACGAACCTCGGTATTAAGCAGTATATAATAAGCAAAAAAATTCATTAAATAAGCAAGTCTTGGTGTTCGAATCCTCAAGCACAAAAAAAAGTAAATTAAAGAGCCATGGTCCCGTTAAAAATATGTGATTTCGCACTGTGGGCCACGTGCACTTGAAAAAAAAAAAAAAAAGATTGTGGATCGGAACTATGGTCGCTTCGCGCCCATAGTCCCGTTAAAAATATTTGGTTTTGCACGGTGGGCACTACGCGCCCTTAAGACATTTTTCCGTATTTTTTAGTTCATCAGAAGCAGATTTTTACGTAGATTCTGAATATGTAATCAGTTTTTTTCTACTTTAAAAACTGTCTGCATGATGGTTTAAGAAAAAACGCGCGCAAAAAAAAAAAAAAAAAAAAAAAAACGCAATTAGCGCCGGTAGAAAAAGCAGTTTTCGGCTGTTTCTTCTTTTAGCCAAAGGGAAAAAGTTCAGGTTCTTCACCGCAAGGTAGCGCAGTGTTCTGCCTCGGAGCTCCGTTTGAGCGCCGTTTGGGATTTGAGACATTTTTCGTTCCGATTCCCAAGGGGTTTTTAATTCATTACTTTTTTAATTTTGGTCCCACGGTCTCGAAAATGCCCGAAATGACTTCCCCGGAATATTTCCAATCGAAAGACACCTCTCGCGACTTCCAACTCGCCCGCGTTGCGAACTGTAATCGGCTTCAAGCAGACAGACAGACAGACAGAGGCGCACGGATTTTATTAGTATAGATTTCAATTTTTTTAATATGCATAGTAATGCTCTATTAAATATAATGCGATACGTATACGTGCCGCAAAAAGACTTAAGAATCCTTGTTTATCCGCGCCAGCAAAATTTTACTGTAAAATTTACCTTATTTAATTGGAGCATTTTCCTGATTTAATAATGCACAAATTTCTGTTTAAAAAAATTGTTGACAAACATTAAAAATTTCGTAAAAGGCTCCCGTCGCGAAGGAGTTAATGAATTGCTGATGAACCAATTTCGACAAGTTATATAAAACGACAAGCTACTCAAGCAGTACAGAATTTTGTAACCGAAACATCCTTATAACTCCAAAAATAATAATCATATTAACTAACAGTTTACTGCGTCGGATTAAGGGTCTCATTTTCAATTAAAATATATCTTTGAATTGAAATTGAAATACAGGGTCATGAGAAACCGAAGAATGTGGAAAATAAGATTACAAATATCTCGGCAACTAAGTAATCCGATCGACTTCATTCTTTATGCAAAATTTGTGTTATTTTATTGCCTTTTACATCCACTCATTAAAATAAAAAATTTCGAAAAACTTCATATACCTTTCATCAGAACTAATTTTTCGAGAGTCCGAAAAAAATAGTTCCGAATAATCGAGGTTACTGATATTAAATAGGCTTCGTTCCATCCTTACATACTAAGAACATACAAAGTTTCAAGTCTCTATCTCAATTTGTTCGGGAGATAGAGCATTTACAAACACACAGACGGACGGCAATTTTTTTTTCTGGAAATAAAAATGTTTTTCGGAATCTGCAGTAAATAAAATGTGTAAATCCGTCAAAAAATTTTTTTTTCGATTTTCAAAACGATTGCAAGATTTATCCTATGCTACGTATAATGGGTAAATAATACCCCCCAAAAAAGTCAATTTTGATTTTAAAATATAAATTTTAATTTAAAAATTTTAAATATTAATCATGTTTAAAGATCGATATATTTTCTAAAAAATGTAATACTTTTTAAATTTTTTAAAAAGTTTTAAATTTTACAGAAAAAAATTAAATCATCTTTGTAATTTACAAAAATATTTATTTTTGAAAACATATCTTTTAAAAGAAAAAATAGTATTTTTCATATTCTTTGCTACAAGATTCATTGAAATATAGACTGGAAATAAAAAAAAAACCCTAATAAGATGAATAATAACAATAATAAATCCCGAAGACAGTTGAATATATTATTGAAAATCATGGTGAAAATTTTCAGGACTTTTCTAGTTTCAAATCTTCATTGTATTATATATACTAATGAAAATGAATTTGTAAATATATAAACAAAATATATGTTGCCAAACGCAGAAAATAAAGAATTTAAACTGACATTTAAGCTGATTCTCGAAAAGATATTTTTTTCCCTTGCATAACAACAAAAAACTTCCTGACGTATTCTCTGACTAAATTTTAAACTTAAAAGCATGACAATTGCAATCGTGATTATTGAAGAGATTTATGATCAAATGTTTTTATTTCTATTTTCCGATAAACGAATTAAATCTTAAGGAAGGTTACTGTCTCACGGAGGTAATTTTTTTGCCTCACTCTCACTATCACCGCCCGGAAATTCAGTTCGAAATGCCAAATTGACAACTCTTCTAAAAGTATTTCTGAGTTTATCGAAAAGTGGAAAATACTATTCAGTTATAAAATTGAAAATAAGAGCACCTGTTAGGATAAACAAAATGTGTGAAAAAATGCAGTTTGGATCTGAGAATTACATTGAAAAAAAATTTCTTACAATATTTAGCAATGATAAAAATTTTAATTTGTAGGTTTTTTAAAAATACAATCAATAATAAAGTATTACCAACTTAACAAAAGTTATTTTTGGGCTTCTTATAAAATAATAAGGTAATCATGAGTTGTATTTTATATTATTTCATATTTTTGCTTCATGCGCTATTTATAAAATGATATTTTGTGCCAGTGGGAAACAGTGTTCTCGGATTTTACACCCCCCCCCCCAAGAAAATCATAGAAAAAAATTTCTTTAGATTCCCAAAATATTGACCTAATGCATTTTGAATGGTTAATACTGACACTGTAACATATAACAATACAAAGTTTTTTTTTTTTTTTTTTTTTTTTTTAAATAAGCGAAATACATTTAATTTTGCAGTTTGCTGGATAGATATAAATGCACTCTTTATAACTGGTTAAAATTTTACATACTCTATCCAAACATTTCCTAACCGCACCTAAAGTAACTTTGGTACAATTTAATTTACTTAAAATGACAAATCATTGTGATCATACATCAAAAGAAATTCTAGTGATAAGACATCGCGAGATAAAAAAATAATTAAGTATAACCGTAGCTCTAAATAGGTTAATTATTTAATGTTAATTAAAAAAAATACATAAGTTTGCATTGTGATTATTTACAAGAGCCCTATCACTTATAAATTTTTCGCAAAATTTTAATTTAAAATAACTTTGACCCCCCCCCCCAAAAAAAATACTATATTTTAGAAATATTTTAATAGGACTATAAAAAGTTTTTCCTTGTAAATCAATTGTAATCCCCCCCCCCCAAAAAAAAGCAACAAATATGCTACAAGGAAATTATTCCTAGAAAAGATGACACACATAAACTTATCACTAAATAAAACAGACTGAGATAATGTCTCGATTAATCATATTTATTTACAAGTTATTAATAAAAGAAAACCATCTTTACAAAATTAATTAAATTAAGAAACAAGCAGACTTAAGCTGCACTTTTATACTTCCCCAACATGGAAGATTACTTTGACATTATAATAGTTTCTTTCTATCAACAAGCGAGAAACGTTTTGACGCATTTACAAATTCATTTTTTAACAGAAAGATAAAAAAATTTAATGCCTGACTGTGGGAGCGATTTCGAATTGAACTTATTTTTCCATTTTATGATAATTAAATTACTTATCGAGTTATAAGCTATCTCGATGATGTAATCACCCATTTTTCTCCTCCTTTTCGACCGGTTTTTCTGCTTTCACCGAGAAATATTCTCAAAAGTGTCAACTTTGAAGGCTTGTTATGAAAAATCTATTGTGTTTAAAAAAAAAAAAAAAAAAAAATAGAAGATCGAGTGCAATTAGACAGTTTTTGAATAACAACACCTGCTAGTTTCATGCATTTCCGAACAAAAATAAATTAACGCATTTGTCACAAAGTTGCCCTTTTTGATTTAAGAACACCCTTAATATATAACATACACTGATTTTAATCATTATTTTAGATTTTATCAAATTGATATACAAAATCAATTTACTTATTTTATTCGCTCCTTCATTACATTGATAGCATGAAATTCTGTAAAAATTCTAAGCTTAACTTATATATCTTTAGTAATTGTTAATAGTTACAGAAGCTAAATTTATGTAGATCCGGGTCGACATCGTGCATTTAGTTTCAAATTCTTTTTTTATAGTATATATTAAAACAAACAAAATTTTAATTGGCGCCCCTTTCGCCTTTCGTTCTGGCGTCCAAGGCACGTGTCCCCTTAGAAATTCCTAGGGAAATTGGTTGCCGTTTGCAATTATCGTTGAGGGTACAATTTCACACTGAAGAGATTCTTAAGCAAAAGCTCACCTATTTAAATGACAAGAGGCATAGGGATGCATTTGATTTAGTTTTCCTTTCGAATTTTCTGGCTATGAGACATTTTTACCAAATTCCATATATATTTTTGTATGTAAAGAAAAGAAAAAATCTTAATTTGACGCCTCCTTCGCCTTTCGTTTTGGCGTCCGAGATACATTCCCCCCCGCCCCCCTCTGCAACCCCTAGGGAAATCGCTTGGTTTTTGGCAATTGTCGGTGAGGTACAGTTTCACACAGAAGAGAATTTTTGAGAAGAGACTAACCTACTTAAATGATAGACGGCATAGAGATATATTTGGTTCAGTTTTATTTTGAATTTTTAAGCTGTGAGACATTTTTATGAGAATTCAATATATATTCTACATATACATTTTTATATGCAAAGACAAACAAAATCTTCATTTGGCGCCCCCTTTGTCTTTTGTTTTGGCGTAGAAGGCACATGTCCCCTCTGCAACCCCCAGGGAATTGCTTTGCTTTTGCAATTATCGATGAGGTGCAGCTTCACATAAAAGAGGGGTTTTAAACAGAGACTAAACCTATTCAAATGACAGAAGGCATAGAGATGCTTTGGTACAGTTTTCCTTTCGAATTTTATGGTTGTGAGACATTCTTATGCAAATTCCATACATACACATGTTTGTATGTAAAGACAAACAAAATCTTCATTTGGCGCCCCCTCTGCAAACCCTAGGGAAACTGCTTGGTTTCAGGCTGTGAGGCATTCTTATCCAAATTCCATTCATATACATTTTTGTATGTAAAGACAAACAAAATCTTCATTTGGCGCCCCCTCTGCAAACCCTAGGGGAATCGCTGGGTTTCAGACTCTGAGACATTCTAATGCAAATTCCATACATATACATTTTTGTATGTAAAGACAAACAAAATCTTCATTTGGCGCCCCCTCTGCAACCCTTAAGGAAATCTCTTGGTTTCAGACTGTGAGACATTTTTATGCAAACTCCATATATTTACATTTTTGCATGTAAAGACAAACAAAATCTTCATTTGGCGCCCTCTCTGCAACCCCTAGGGAAATCGCTTGGTTTCAGGCCGTGAGACATTTTTATGCAAATTCCATACATTTACATTTTTGAATGCAAAGACAAACAAAATCTTCATTTGGCGCCCCCTCTGCAAACCCTAGGGAAATCGCTTGGTTTCAGGCCGTGAGACATTTTTTATGCAAATTCCATACATATACATTTTTGAATGCAAAGACAAACAAAATCTTCTTTTGGCGCCCCCTCTGCAACCCCTAGGGAAATCGCTTGGTTTCAGGCTGTAAGACATTCTTATGCAAATTCCATACATTTACATTTTTGCATGTAAAGACAAACAAAATCTTCATTTGGCGCCCCCTCTGCAACCCCTAAGGAAATCGCTTGGTTTCAGGCCGTGAGACATTTTAATGCAAATTCCATACATTTACATTTTTGCATGCAAAGACAAACAAAATCTTCATTTGGCGCCCCCTCTGCAACCCCTAAGGAAATCGCTTGGTTTCAGGCCGTGAGACATTTTAATGCAAATTCCATACATTTATATTTTTGCATGTAAAGACAAACAAAATCTTCATTTGGCGCCCTCTCTGCAACCCCTAGGGAAATCGCTTGGTTTGAGGCCGTGAGACATTTTAATGCAAATTCCATACATTTACATTTTTGCATGTAAAGACAAACAAAATCTTCATTTGGCACCCTCTCTGCAACCCCTAGGGAAATCGCTTGATTTCAGGCCGTGAGACATTTTAATGCAAATTCCATACATTTACATTTTTGCATTTAAAGACAAATAAAATCTTCATTTGGCGCCCTCTCTCCAAACCCTAGAGAAATCGCTTGGTTTCAGGCCGTGAGACATTTTAATGCAAATTCCATACATTTACATTTTTGCATGTAAAGACAAACAAAACCTTCTTTTGGCGCCCCCTCTGCAACCCCTAGGGAAATCGCTTGGTTTCAGGCCGTAAGACATTTTAATGCAAATTCCATACATTTACATTTTTGCATGTAAAGACAAACAAAATCTTCATATGGCGCCCCCTCTGCAACCCCTAGGGAAATCGTTTGTTTTTTGGCAATGGTCGATGAAGTACAGTTTCACACAGAAGAGTGTTTTTGAGTATAGACTGATTTATTTAATGACAAAATGCATAAAGATACACTTGGTTCAGTTTTGCTTTTGAATTTTCCGTTTGTGAGATCTTTTTATTCAAATTCGATATATATGCATAAATTTTTGCGTATAAAGCCAAAAAAAAGCCTTCATTTGGCGCCCCTACGCCTTCTGTTCTGGCGCCCGGGTACAGATGATTGGGGGGGCACGTGCACCCCCGGGCCCCCCCGACGCTACGCCTATGTTGAGAGGAATGTAAAAGATGCGAAATATTTCATCTTCTTACAAATAACCCTTAGTTTCCTGTCTTCTCAGATCTTTGACCGCTTTGAGGAAAAAATGGTCATCGTTTTGTTCAGTAACTGCCTCATGTCTTATTGCAAATTTATTTCTCATTAGGCATTGAATTAATACTAGGTAGCAAGTTTCACAAATTGCCTAGTTGTTTTTTTTCCCCTAAATTGATGATACATAAGACTTATTTTACATTTATGTTTTTTGCAGGCAAACATTTCTCTTTTTTTTAATCGTTCCTTTTAGGTAGATTTCATATGAAATACGGGAGTCCGGGACCAGTAGTGACATTTTCGACATATTTAATATTAGCAGTAAGATTTGAACTGAAGCGAAACATTTAGTGTATCATATCATTACAGTAAGTCTTGCGTAGCATATTTATAAAACTATTATTTACATTATTAACGTTTTTCATAACAAAAAATGAATTCTGCATAACCTCGAAATTTGTCACTACTAACCCCCGGTACGTGTCAAGTTGTAACATGCTTGGGGGTCATTGTGACACATAAAAGTATATTGTAACATATACAAATTATGTAAGAAAGGCGATTAAATGGGATATGTTAAATCAAGAATGAGAAATTTATTCATTTATAACGTTCTTAACACGATAAAACACTTTCATGTTTTAAAAATATTGTAAATCAAATGAAAATAAAATAGTTAAATTGCTAACTATTGTAAACTTTTAATTCTTTATAAAGATACTTTTAGAGACACTTAGCAATAAAAAAATTGTCTTAATCAGGAAAGAAATAAAAAGTAAGCCAACACTAATCTTTGGCCTTATTGATATTTGATTCAGGAGCCTAATACAACGTGTAGGCTTATATCCTATACTTTTAATCAGTCATTGTCATCTCTTTTTTCAGCGTCTGACATTCATTTTTGGTACATTTGACATGCCTCCATCTTTTACATGTCATGCATTGCCGGGTCTAGAAAGTTTTTATTGCTCCAAGCAAACTAGACATAAGCAATTTTCGTCATCTTCAGAGCTATCCAATACTTGCTTCTTCCGTTTTTTCAATAACCTAGGTGTAATTATTTTTTATGCACTGCTTGGCTTTTCCATACAGTTTCTTTTTTGCTTTTTCTTCTTCAATTTGTTTTCTGCATTCTTTTGCTTTTTGTTCTGCTCGAATTTACTATTTTACAGGTGTGCTTGTTAGAGCAGCAGATTTCAAATATTTACGAATAAATCGCTTACCTTTTCGAGGTCCTGCTTTAGGAAGTGGTCTTATTTCTGTAAGAATTACCAGTAACACATTGCTATTATCAGTTGTCATAGAATCATCTAATTCAATAAGATTTCTTACTTCTGATGACGGTCCTGCAATCTCACCATCATTGATTAAAGTTATTGCTGTAGTGCTTGGTTTATTAACAGTTACATATTTACTAATTTTTACAACTAAATTACTTAATTTTTACTAATTGTTACAATTAGTACTCTTCTTTTTATACATATATCTAAGAAGAAACATTTGGTTTACATAGAAGAGTTCTTGGGCTTTCATTAAATTACACTTTCCAGATTTAACTTCTATTGCACCCCTTTCATAATTTACTTAAGTAGTTTTAACTCTTTCAGTTCACCTTTTCTAATTTCGCATCATTTTTCCTGAAATATAAAAACCTTCATTTAAAAATTATGCTGTGGTAAGTAGTGACACTGTCACAAAGTTCTTCTTATACTTCGTCACAACTAGCCCGTGTTACGTCATTTTGAATTTTTTTCATTAGTTTCCGAAATGGTGGCATGATTAACAAATGAAATGCATAGAATAACAACTCAAAATATAAGCATTTAAAGAATGTTAGTGAAGTTTACATACCTCAGTATCGCTAGTGGCAATGACGATTGAAATGTAGGTTGCAAAATTTACTTTTACGATAGAAAACAAGATAAATCTTTTTATCGCGAAAACAACACGACGCTATACTTCAAAAAATACGCAGCACGTTGAGACAATCAACCTCTTCACTCACATGACGCGACAGGTACTGCAACCTATTGGCTCAGTCAGGAAGCTCGATGGCACAACTTGCCTCTGGCGCATATAACAACGGTTTCCCCTACCACCTATTGCGGTTGCTTCTAGGTTGGAATTTCTGAAATTGTTTGCAGATCTTCGCAGATCATGACCTCTAGACCTCAAGATTAATATCAGTAAAAATGTTTATGTATATATATATATATATATACAGGGTGTCCGAAAAGTCTGGAAACGGCCGAATAACTCGAGAAATACATATGAGATTGAAAACCGTAAATATACGTGTTAAATATTTTTAAATAAGCTACTCTGTGATACCAAATTTGACCTTCGAAACCGACCCCCTGGGGGTCAGAGGGGGTCCAACTTTGAAATCTTAAATTATAACCCCCATCTTTTATTGCAGATTCGGATTCTACGGACAAAAATACGTAACTTTTGTATTTGATGTTTATTTCAAATCTTCGTTTATCACGGTGTAATCGAGCATATTAAATCGATACATATTCCCGCTTTTCCAACGGGATTTTCCCTAATCGAAACTGATTGGGCAGAATTTTTGACGTCAAATTCCTCGTCTTTTGTAGGAATAGCGTTTCCTGAAAATCACCCGTGGCGATTATTTCAATAGTGCTACACTGTTAAAAATTTGACCCATTTGCTGCAGCGCCACTCCACAGCTATTATAGAATATGTCTTTTGTGACCAATGAGAATGCTCCATAACACAGTAAAGTAATCGTTTTCTATAAAAGCGGTGGAGTGACGATGCAGCAAAAGGGTCAATTTTTTTACAGTGTACTTTACTGTGTTATGGAACATTCTCATTGGTCATGAAAGAGATATTCTATAAAAGCTGTGGAGTGACGCTACAGCAAATGGATCAAATTTTTAACTGTGTAGCACTACCGAAATAATCGGCACGGGTGATTTTCAGGAAACGCTATTATTGCAAAAGACGAGGAATTTGATGTCATAAATTCTCCCCAATTAGTTTCGATTAGGGAAAATCCCGTTGGAAAAGCGGGAATAAGTATCGATTTAATATGCTCGATTACACCGTGATAAACGAAGATTTGAAATAAACATCAAATACAAAAGTTACGTATTTTTGTCCGCAGAATCCGAATCTGCAATAAAAAATGGTGATTATAATTTAAGATTTCAAAGTTGGACCCCCTCTGACCCCCAGGGGTTCGGTTACGAAGGTCAAATTTGGTATCACTGAGTAGCTTATTTAAAAATATTTAACACGTATATTTACGTTTTTCAATCTCATATGTATTTTTCTAGTTATTCGACCGTTTCCGGACTTTTCGGACACCCTGTATATATATATATATATATATATATATATATATATATATATATATATATATATATATATATATCTTGTCTACTTTTAATGGTATTATATATACAGCTGTTTTGCTACCAGACCGACAAACTCTGAGGGGTGATAGTAGACATAGAGACAAACATTATTAAATAGGAAACCATGGGGCGCAAACGTCTTCTGTAGAAGCTAGGGGCCATTAAAGTTTGAGGTCCAAAACTTCAAACGATAATAAAAAACGAAGAAAAGGGTCGATTTGTTTGCAGTTTTCACCTAAATCATTCTTTATATCAAGATTTTTTTAGAAAAAAATTTTAAAGGTTACGTTCATAAATTGTCGATAGAGGGCGCTTTAGACTTTAGAGTAACGAGCAACTACTTTTTACCGTTATTTTGTGCATGGAGTTCAAGTTATACTAAAGTTTAGTCTTTAACTTAAATTTTAAGCCCAAAATCGGAAACATTGGGATCGGGTAACTAGTGAAAATTGAACTGTGAACAGAGGGGAGAATTTTAAACGCTCATAAACACTGGACAAACTAATCGATTTTGTTGCGGTTTGCATGTAAGTCATTCCCTTGGTAATTATTTTATTCAAAATGACGTACAGCTTTGATGTCCTCATTTTTTGATAGAGAGCGCTTCTGACACATCTCCGACATTTCAATGGCTTTACTCCTAGGTGTTTTACTACCAGAACAACATACTTCCAGGATGTGTTAGGGATGCAAAGACTACTCGGAATCACATAGGAATGTAACTTTGGAAATGCATTTTTTGGAGTTACGGTTAAAGGAAGCAGAGAAAAAAGCAACAGAAACAGCAGAGAAATAGCAACACATTAATGTGAAAGAGAACAGTTTAGTTAAATGTTTTACTAGAAAAGGTGTTTGAAATTACGACCAGAAGTAGTCCGGCATGCTTGATAGCGGCGCCACATGGAATTCCTCACATTTTGAAAGATTCCTGGCATCTCAGAAAGCTTTCTGGCAGCTACAGAAATATCAGCTGCGAGGTCTTCAACTGATGGTACGGAAGTCTCATACACCCAACTTTTTACTTGACCCCAGCAGAAGAAGTCCATACATGATCGGTCTGGCGATCTGGCAGTCCAATGAACCAGGCCACCACGACCTTTCCACCGTTATCCATATGTTACTTTGAAGTGTCAGCAAACGTCATTGGTAAAATGTCGATGAGTTCCATCGTGCTGTTCATCGTTCAAATACTTCCTTCTGCTACCTTTGGAACCAGTTCGCGAATGATAGCTTCAAAATGATCACTGTTCACGCGCCATTTAGCGCCATCTATCGTCACTGTCAAACTTACCGGAGTATTTCTGGTCGTAATTTTGAACACCTTTTCTAGTAAAACCTTTAAATTTACTGTTTTCTTTCACATTAATGGGTTGCTCTTTCTCTGCTGTTTCTGTTGCTTTTTTCTCTGTTTCCTTTAACCATAACTCCCAAAAAATGCATTTCCAAAGTTACATTTCTATGTGATACCGAGTAGTCTTTGCATCGCTTACACATCCTGGAAGTATGTTGTTCTGGTAGTAAAACACCTAGGAGTAGAGCCATTGAAATGTCGGAGATGTGTCGGAAGCGCCCTCTATCAAAAAATGAGGACATCAAAGATGTATGTCATTTTGAATAAAATAATTACCAAGGGAATGACTTACACGCAAACCGCAACAAAATCGATTAGTTTGTCCAATGTTTATGAGCGTTTAAAATTCTCCCCACTGATCACAGCTCAATTTTCACTAGTTATCCGATCCCAATGTTTCCGATTTTGGGCTTAAAATTTAAGTTAAAGACTAAACTTTAGTATAACTTGAACTTCATGCACAAAATAACGGTAAAAAGTAGTTGTTCGTTACTCTAAAGTCTAAAGCGCCCTCTATCGACAATTTTTGAACGTAACCTTTAAAAATGTTTTCTAAAAAAATCATGATATAAAGAATGATTTTAGTGAAAACTGCAAACAAATCGACCCTTTTCTCCGTTTTTTATCATCGTTTGAAGTTTTGGACCTCAAACTTTAATGGCCCCTAGCTCCTACAGAAGACGTTTGCGCCCCATGGTTTCCTATTTAATAATGTTTGTCTCTATGTCTACTATCACCCCTCAGAGTTTGTCGGTCTGGTAGCGAAACACCCTGAGTAGACATGAAGACAAACATTATTAAATAGGAAACCATGGGGCCCAAATGTCTTCTGTAGGAGCTAGGGGCTGTTAAAGTTTAAGGTCCAAAACTTCAAACAATGATAAAAAACGGAAAAAAGGGTCGATTCGTTTGCGGTTTTCACTAAAATCATTCTTTATATCACGATTTTTGTAGAAATTTTTTTTAAAGGTTACGTTCAAAAATTGTCGATAGAGGGCGCTTTAGACTTTAGAGTAAAGAACAACTACTTTTTACCGTTATTTTGTGCATGGGGTTGAAATTATTCTAAACTTTAGACTTTAACTTAAATTTTAAGCCCAAAATCGAAAACATTGGGATCGGGTAACTAGCGAAAATTAAACACTGAACAGAGGGGGTGATTTTAAACGCTCATAAACATTGGACAAACTAATCGATTTTGTTGCGGTTTGCGTGAAAGTCATTCCCTTGGTAATTATTTTATTCAAAATGACGTACAGCTTTAGTATCCTCATTTTTTGATAGAGGGCGCTTCCGACACATCTCCGAGATTTCAATGGCATTACTCATGGGTGTTTTACTACCAGACCAACATACTTCCGGGAAGTGTTAGGTATAAAAAGACGACTCGGAATCACATAGAAAAGTAACGTTGGTAATGCCTTTTTTGCGAGTTACGGTTAAAGGAAGCAGAGAAAAAAGCAACAGAAACAGCAGAGAAAAAGCAACACGTTAATGTGACAGAAAATAATTTATTTAAAGGTTTTACTAGATAAGATGTTCGAAATTATGACCAGAAGTAGTACGGCGAGTTTGACAGCAACGCTAGATGGCGCTGTGATTTCTTTGCGGTAGATGGCGCTAAATGGTAATGCGTATGAATAGCGACAGTGATTATTCACGAACCGGTTCCAAAGGTAGCAGAATGAAGTATTTGAACGATGAACAGCACGACGGGGCTCCTCCACATTTTACCAATGACGTTTGCCGACACTTCAAAGTTACATATGGACAGCTGTGGATAAGTCGTGGTGTTCCGGTTCATTGGCTTGCCAAATCACCGGACATATCATGTATTGACTTCTTCTGCTGGAGTCAAATGAAAAGTTGGGTGTATGAGACTCCCGTACCATCAGTTGAAGACCTCGCAGATGGTATTTCTGTAGCTACCAGAAAGCTATCAGAAATGCCAGGAATCTTTCAAAGCGTTAGGAATTCCATGCGACGCCACTGTTAAGCATGCCGGATTACTTCTGGTCGTAATTTCGAACACCTTTTGCTGTAAAACATTTAAATAAACTGCTTTTTGTAACATTAACGTGTTGCTCTTTCTCTGCTGTTTCTGTTACTTTTTTCTCTGCTTCCTTTAACCATAACTGGCAAAAAAGGCATTTTCAACGTTAAATTCCAATGTGATTCCGAGTCGTCTTTGCGTCCCTAACATTTCCTGGAAGTATGTTGATCTGGTAGTAAAACACCCAGTAGTAATGCCACTGAAATGTCGGAGATGTGTCGGCAGCGCCCTCAATCAAAAAATCAGGACACCAAAGCTGTACGTCATTTTGAATAAATTAATTACCAAGGGAATGACCTACAAGCAAACCGCAATAAAATCGATTTGTTTGTCAAATATTTATGAACGTTTAAAATTACCCCCTTTGTTCACAGTTCAATTTTCTCTAGTTACCCGATCGCAATGTTTCCGATTTTGGGCTTAAAATTTAAGTTAAATTTTAAACTTTAGAATAATTTCAACCCCAGGCACAAAATAACGGTAAAAAGTAGTTGTCCATTACTCTAAAGTCTAAAGCGCCCTCTATCGACAGTTTTTGAACGTAACCTTAAAAATTTTTTTCTAAAGAAATCGTGATATAAAGAATGATTTTAGTGAAAACAGCAAACAAATCGACCCTTTTTTCCGTTTTTTAGCACTTTCCAACAAAGTTGAAAAGTGCTTATGCAGTCGGTTTGTCTGGCCATCTGTCCGTCTGTCCGTCTGTCCGCGCTCTAACTCCCGTAAATATACTCGGATTGCTATGAAATTTTTATACGTTATTGAGGTTTACCCTAGCACGAAGCCTATTGAAAATGAAGTATCTACCATGATTAGTTTATCTACAGGGCGAATCAAAAGTTTTCCATTACATTACGGCCTATGGAGAAAAATCGTTAATATACTCAGCTTGCCATGAAATTTTAGGACTTTATTGACGTTTACCCAAGCACAAGTCCTATCGAAAATGAAGTTTCTACCATGATTAGTTTATCTACAGGGCGAATCAAAAGTTTCCTATTACATTACGGCCTATGGGGAAAAATCGTTTCAAAGGAATTTTAAAGATGTTATACCCTGTCAAACATATTAAAATATGCATTCTATAAAATATAAGGTGAAAATGTAGCTATTATTCATTTACAGGGCCACACAAAAGAATTCCATTAGATAATGGTAAAAGGGGGAATTGTGTGTGACATATTTTAAATATATTAAGCTTTTTCATGTATAATAAAATTGATATATGTCACTGAAGCTTAATATAAATTATACGCTACTGTGTTGTATAATATGAAGTACATAGCATTTACAGGGCCATACAAAAGATTTCAAATAGTATATTCTTTCCGAAGTACCGTATATGTGTCCGATGATGGCTGATGGAGGGATGAAGTGCATTTTAATTATGATATTCGCGTTTATATTTCGCTAAATATATGCACATTATATGGTGTGTATAAATGTTATAGTTGATATACAGGGCTACCCAAAAGAGCTCACCAACGTTACTGAATATGAGCGTAAATTATTTAAACGTGGTTCTTAAATAAGCTATGCATTTTTACGCTGAGCTTCACTCAATTTACTGAGAAATGTTTGCAGAATATAGATAAAGGGATATACAGGGCCACGCAAAGAATTTGGTACATGGACGCCTATGAATGATGATTTATGAGAATGTGATTTCAGTTGTTTTAAAAGTGTTTTAGTTTACGATAAATTTTAGCCTAATGCTGACGTGTAATAAAGGTACAATGTAAACTACAGGGCTGAACAAAAGTATTCAAGTATGTTTCCATCTAATAGTATGAATTTCTGAAAAAGAAATTTCAAGCTACTGGGTATTTTCTTGCTAAGCTAAATTTTCCCATTATATCAACTGACATATGAAATACAGGGCTGTTCAAAAGTACTGGAATACATATTTGGGTACATTTGGCTATACACTATTATTTCCCTAAATAACAAAGTTTTATTAAAGATTTCATTAAGTGTTGGAAAGTGCTTCATAATCTATGCTTAACGCATGATTTTTCTTACTTGTTATCATTGTTTGAAGTTTTGGACCTTAAACTTTAATAGCCCCTAGCTCCTACAGAAGACGTTTGCGCCCCATGGTTTCCTATTTAATAATGTTTGTCTTCATGTCTGCTATCATCCCTCAAAGTTTGTCGGTCTGGTAGCGAAACACCCTGTATATATATCACTTTCTTCTGGACACGATAACTTCTATAATTTTGCTCCAATCTCCTCCAAATTGATACATAAAATCAAGGGGTATAAAATCTCGGTTGAGTTCATTAATGGGCAAAATTGGACCAAGGGGGTGGAAATAGGGAGGGTTTTGTGAAAACCGAAAAAACGCTATAACTTCTTATTTAAAATAAATATCGAATCAGTTTAAAGTTTATATTACTTCTAGAAAAACGGCCAAAAATTTATGTATGACAGAGTTTTGATAAAGTTAAAAATGGGCTCAACGGGCGAAAAAAACAGGGTTTTAGGGAGAAAAGAATTCATAACTTCGTCAATTTTCAAGATATTAAAGCCAACTAAATTTCTTATTAATATTCTTACAATTATCTGAAACTTTTGTATTTATAAGTTTTTGATAGGACTATTTCTTACCGATGAAAAAAATGAAAAGCGAAAACAAAAAGGGGGGTGAAAGAGGACAAAATCCATAGCTTCGCCAATTCTTAAACTATCGAATCTAATTAAATTTATTTTACATCTTCTCAATAATATCTACAACTTTTATATTGATAAGATTTTCATAGGACCAATTCTTATAGCAAAAATAAATTAAATTAAAAATAGGAGTTACAGAAAAAACCTCAAATCCAAACTGTTTATATTCTGGTTGATTTTCGATTTTAAACGCATCCAAATGGCAGATCCTCTTATTTAAGACCAGGTTATAATGCGACGTATTGGCCAGTTTTTATTATAAAGGCAGAGTATATTTCAAAAAAAGGCTGCCAAAAAGGGTTATTTGAACAGAATTTCCCGAAGTGATCGTGATTGAAAATTGGGGAAGTATTCACATAACAAATTTCGTTTTTCTGACTCATTTTTAAATCCATTTTTGCTCTCAAACACACCAATTTACAGGTCCTTTTATTTAGGAACTGTATAATGTGACGTAATTGCCAGTTTTTTTTATAAAGCCAGAATATATTTCAGAAAAGTTTGCCAAAATGGATATTTTGAACAGAATTTTTCGAAGCGATCGTGACTGTAAAATTGAGGTATTCAAATAACAAATTGCGTTTTTTCTGACTCATTTTTAAACTCAGTTTTGCCCTCAAACGCATCCAATTGACAGGTTCGCTTATTTAGGAACTGTATAATGTGCCGTATTGCTCAGTTTTTTGATAAAGGCAGAATACATTTACAAAAAAAAAAAAAAAATCTGTCAAAGTGGGCACTTCGCACAAAATTTCCCGAAACGATCATGATTAAAGAATTGAGGATGTATTCAAATTACAAATTCGTTTTTTTATGACACTTTTTTAAATTCAATTTTGCTCTCAAACGCATTCAATTGACAGTTTTTTCTTAATTAGGAACTATTTAATGTGTCTAATTGGTCGATTTTTTAATAAAGTCAGAATATATTTCAAAATAAGTTGTCAAAAGGGGCGTTTGAGCCGAATTTTGCTTAAGATGATTCTGATAAAACCAGTTCTTACAGAAAAATGAAATTAAAAATTTTTCAAAAGCAGCCCAAAATTGGGTTTATCTCTAATAATATTTTATTTTTTTGTTGTTGAAATGAGCGCTCTTCGAAATCTACCTCCGCCTATAGGGTAAGCCGACAGGAATTTTTTAACGTTTTACATTGTCCATCTAAAATAATTTAAAATATCGATCCTCTGATAATTACAATAATTGTTTAAAAAAGAGAATAGTAGAAAAATTTTATAAATTACTGATATCCTAATTGTTAAAGGTTATAGCCGGGTTTCATAGTAAAATATGCCCTTGAGTCAACCACATCTAGTCTTGCATGGAGCGATAGCCCATAAAAAGGAATTCATTTCTCCCCAGTTTTAAGTTTGTATCTCAAGACTATGGGGGGTAATGACTCTAAATGCCTGTTTTGGAAAAGTGCGCATTGTGACGAAACTACTAAGCAAATTTCAACGAAAAATATAAAGGATGTAAAAAAACTACCATACGAATGTTGGACAATTTTTTAAATTTTTAAACAAAAGATCGAGTTTTCTAACATTTTTCCTGTTGTTAAATGAACATTTTAATTAAAAATAAGCTGAAATTTCCTAGTGACCATCTAATTTTTTTTGCATGAAATACTATGAGACATGATGCATATTCACTATCAATTTCAACTTTCTACGTATGGTGCATCATATTAAAAAAAAGGCAAAATCACATTCCGGCGCAAATGAGAGGCGTATCTCGGACAAATTTCACGCCTTCTTTTCCAATCTCACCTATTAATTCACACGGTATTTTTAAAAGAAGGCGCGAAATTTGTCCGAGACACGCCCCACAATATCGCCGTAATATGATTTTGCCCTTTTTAGGTGCGTTCGTAATTATGTAAATACTTAGCACCTATTATTGTCGCTCAGTCCGTCTGTCTGTCCGTCTGTCTGTCTGTCTGTCCGTCCTTCTGGCTGTCCGCATACAACAACGCAAAAATTACTCAACCGAATCGTTTGAAATTTAAAATACATAATTATTACATAATTTTGTCGAGTTATTTCAAATTTTATGAAAATCGGATGGATAGATCAATTACAGGGACAATCAAAAGGATTCCTTTACATTACGGTCAATGGGGGGAAAAGTTTCAAATGCATTTTAATCGTTTGAAATTTAAAACGTATATTTATTACATAATTTCTTCTAGTCATTTCAAATGTTATGAAAATCGTATGCATAAATCAATTACAGGGACAATCAAAAGTATTCCGTTCGATTACGATCAATGGGAAAAAAGTTTCAAATGCATTTTAATGGTGCTACACTCATTTGAACATAATAGAATTGACATTAATCTATGAAGTATGTACTAAAATATACATTCTGTACAATCTGTGATGCAAAGAATATTTATTATTAAATTACAGGGCCACACAAATGTATTCCACTAAATAATGTTATATGGGGAAACATTGTTTTGGGCGTATTTTAATTATATTAAACTACTTCATATTTTATGTAAGATATACGTAAATGAAGTATAATAAAAATTACTCTCTGCATATTTACAGGAACACAAAGATTTCGACCACTATACTGCATCCAAAGTACGCTCTACTATATCAGCAATATCTGAATATTTTAAAACTTCGTTATCGTACGAACGCACCTCATGCAATTTCCAACTTGTTTTTAATGTGATGGACCATACGTAGAAAGTTGAAATTGATAGTGAATATGCATCATGTCTCATATTATTTCATGCAAAAAAATCAATGTGGTCACTCAGAAATTTCAGTTTATTTTTAATTAAAATGTACATTTAAAAACAGGAAAAATGTTAGAAAACTTGTTCGTTTGTCGTCGATCTTTTGTTTAAAAAAATTTGAAAAAATTGTCAAACATTCGTATGATGGTTTTTTACATCCCTTATTTTTTTCGTTGGAATATGTTTAGTAGTTTCGTCACAATGCGCTCTTTTCCAAAACAGGCATTTAGGGCCATTACCCCTCATGGTCTTGAGATACAAACTTAAAACTTGGGAGAAATGAATTTCTTTTTATGGACTATCGATCCATATAGGACTCGATGTGGTTGACTCAAGGGCATATTTTATTAAGAAACCCAGCTATATCCTTTGTTTGAAAATAATTATTTTGTTTCATTAGCATGGTTTAATTCAATTCTGGTTCTAAATACAATCATAAAAACAATTATATTCATAATTTTTTATGAGATTTCCATTACTGGGCCAGAGGGTGTCCATTACTGGGCCCCAGGTTGTCCATCACTTCACTTTTGGGTGTTTTTGTTATTTAAAATTAAATGTTTATTCATATTGAGCATGGGGCTATAAGAATGGTTAAATATTGTTGATTGATTAATATAATGTTAGAAACACTGTTATATAATAATTATAACTATTAATGAAGAAATACCTTTTAAAAGAATTTCCTTAAGTGTGTCCATTATGGGCACCTCTTCCCAATGCACGGAAATAAAAAATTGAAATTAAATATGACTTATCATGTCGTTTTATAAATTCGGGTTGTATTAGTATCCGTTTTTCAAAAATAATTTTTGAATTACACATAAATAAAGGAACACAGTTATGTACATCACAGAATTATTAAATTCTTTACATATAAAATAAGAGATGTCTGTCTGCCTGCCTGCCTGATCGCGGATAACTTCAAAATTATAACACCCTGGTCCCTGAATTGTGTGATGTGTGGATGCTAACATCGGAAAGTGCACTTCGCAGCCGGATTTTTGAATTTCAATTTCGATTTTTTTAAAACAATTAAAATTTACTGGTTAAGAGGATATTGGCAGCTTTCCACTAATCCACCCTGACAAAGCAGGCAGATTAGAGTCTATTTGCAGCTAGCCACCAATACCCGACAACGAAGCAGACAGCCAATGAGAGCAGTATATAAATATGGGATTTAAACTAGCGTCTAGCGACAGCAGGATTCCTGATGGTAGGACTTAGAATAAAATCTGCAAATCTTGAACTTTCAGATTTATCCCTAAAGAGGGATATTTTCCTCTTTTAGACTATTGCATTGTGCTGCCATCTATTAATAGAAAATTAAAGCCTTTGTACTTACAGTTATTTAAGATTATTACTACATTGAATACTGTGACAGACAAAAGTGAAATAAATTATCAATGGAGTTTAAGTTAATATTGCTCTTAATTCAACTATTTCTTGAGTTTATGTAATAATTATATTTTAATATTTACAAATCACATCCATACTTTCATGTATAATAAGCTAAACAAAAACATGCTAATTTATTATTTCATATTTATCATATAAATTACAATTTAAATTAAAATAATCAACATAAAAATGATTCCCCCCCCCCCAAAAAAAAGTGTCACAACATCTTAGGATAGTAATCAGGCATTCCCAGAAACGGTTTTCTTATGGACTGATGAAAACTCTTACTTTAAGTTTTGGCATTTAAATTATTTATAGAGTTTATATTGTTCTCTATTAAAGCGATTCTTGAATTTATGTGGTAATTACATTGAGGAATTTTCAAAATATAGCTACAGTTTTATAACAACATAAACTAAGTATGCTAATTTATTATTATATATATTTTATGATATATATTGAATTGAAATAATTGGCATAAGTAATTTACCCCCCCCCCCCTGCGAAAAAAAAACTTTCATTACAGTTTATTTTAAAAGTGTAAACAAGCAAAATATTCCCAGAAATTCTTTTCGTAGCAAAACTTTAAAATTCTTCGACTTTCTAATCAGTGTCAATAAATATTAAGTAACAGATTTCATTTCAGAAGCAATCTTAAAGATAATAAAAAAACCAAAAGCTGGTTATCGCTGGTTATGATAGAAAAACCTTGATTATCGCATTTTCAATAACCCGCATTATCAGATCTCTATCGATAATTTCCCTAAGCATTTGAGGAAAGAGGGGGAAATATACCTCTTTAGTGATAAATCCCAAGTTTCAAGCTTTGCAGATTTTATTCTAAGTCCTACCATTAGGAATCCTGCTGTCGCTGGACGCTAGTGGGATTTAACGACTGCATTTCACGGCTGAATGGTAGAAACTAATTGCACACTTATGCTAATTTTTACTGTTTTGTGTATTTTGTTTTCCGTGATTGATTTACAATAGATCCTCGAAATCCATCCATGCTATCCAAAAAAGTAGTAAATTAGGGAATTTCTCCTTTGATATTTTCTTATGGTTTGTTTAGATGTGCAGCGCACGTTGCCCACGTGCTCAGAAGATTTTGCATGGAGTAGGTCTCATTGAAGAAAGGAATTTTAAAATAATTCAATTGCGTTATTTTTGTGGTTCAAAACAGATAAAATTAACGACTATATTTCTTTATCCTTCCAAAACATGGTTTTCGGAACAGAGATACATACCTGTGTTCACTCTGATGAAATTAAAAATATTTACCAAATATTTTTTTTTTCTATTTTAGTATGAATGGGGATTTTAAATATTCGTAATTTGTTTGAAAACATCAATGGTCCCGGGCAACGCCGGGCAGATCAGCTACTAATAAATAAAACTTAACCCGGGAGAACGAGCGCTTACCCAAGGTGTGAATGATTTTAACTTTGCCACCAATAAAATCAAATTATCACAGTCACTTTATTAAGACGGAGACAATTCTTACAAATTTTGCGATAAAATAAAGTTGAAGATTACTTTTAAAAAAAAATTAGTGGTTACAATTGTATAAACCATACGCAGTCCGGGTCTTTTTGGCCCTGCGCGCATCATCCCGGGTTAATGGATATCTGAAAAGAAAAAAGTAATATTGACTGTTTAATATTTCGGTTAATAAATTGCTCGTATGGACATTTTAAAACTATTATATATTTATGGGCCTATCAATGAAATCGAACATAAGAGGTAAGATTGGAATAAAATATTTCAGTTTTTTTCTGTCAGAATCTAATTTAATCTATATGTAACTTTAAATAAGTTCATCCTTAAAAATTCAAATAATGTTACAAACTATGAATTAAATAAATATTGCTAGGCTTGTATTTATTTTCATTGCATTCTCTAAAAGATGTTAATCGTTTAAAAAGCCCAAAAATTAACGTTAAAAAAAGAATTCGTTGTATAAAAAATGAACAATCCCTCCTACGAAAGAGTGTATCTGTATTCCTACCAACAGTGAAAAAACTTACTTCTTTACCTAGAGTGAATATCCCTTTTGCAGGAATGAGCTAACAATTCCAATTTTGCTGAGAGTGAAAACTCACTCTAAAGGTGTTGGGCATATTTTAAATCAGCGATAGAATGACAATTTACTCTTTCGAAAGAGTGACAATTGACCAGGGGCAAAAAAAACGCACTCCTTTGGCAAGAATTAATACTCACTTCTGAGAAAGAGCGATTATTCACACCTGTTTAGAGTGAATATTCACTTCGCAGGAGTGAGTATTCATTCTTTCAAAGAGTAAACAATTCGACTTTTGTTCAGAGTAAATACTCACTCTAAAGAGGTTGGGCATGTTTTGAGTCTGCGATGGAGTGACTATTTACTCCTCTGGAGTGAATAATCACTTTTTTTTATTTAGAGTGAACGAATGACACGAAGCCGCATGGGCGCTTTTTAAGCTTTTCTAACTGAGCAAGCCGTTTGGAAAAAAAATAACACTAACCCATTCCAAAAAAAATAGAAGAAAAGACAACTTGTGTTTTTATTCCCCGTGTTCCGAAGCCCGCACTTAATTAACTAACTGAAATAAGAAAAATAGATTACTCTAAATTAAAGATCGTACTTTTTGTTTAGAACTTTGCAATGCGCTAAAAAATATCAATGTTAATCTTAAAAAATTAAAAAAGGTTCCCGAGAGCCGTTTCAGTATATTTTGAGATTTCTACAATCTTTAAAAGATCATCAGGCCATATCTACATTAAATTGCTTTATAATTCTGTAATCCGTTACGAAAAATAGTAACATTAGCTCTTTAAAAAAATTCTTTTGTGGAACTCACTTTCGCACAATCTGTTTTTTCTGCTGCTTCGCAAATCAAAATACGAAAAAAATCTAAAATGCCTAACGACACCTGCATTCATTTTTTTCTCAAATACCGCAATCTGGTTTTAAAAATATTAATATTATCCCTTAGCCGTTCACTTTTGTTGTTCACTTTCGTGATGTCCGCTTTCTTTTGTGCGATGATTAGAAATATGCATCGGCTTCCGAAATAAAAATACGAAAAATAGCAATGTACCAAAAAATTACCCTCATTTTGTCTTTGAAAACCGCAATCCGTTAAAAGTAACATTAATATTAATCCAAGAGTGGCACGCCAGATACCACTATTTTTTAATGAAATAGCCGATTTCTTGAATCACAAAGATTCGATTATCAAATTAGGTAATGATTACTCTAAAATTTCAATAGTGTGCAGTGTGCCGCAGTTCGCTAGCCCCGTATTAATCCTTTAGAAAAATGTTTCCCCTGATTCCCTCTCTCTCTCTCCCCCCCCCCCTAAAATGTTTAATATTTTCACCGGGAATTTTTAATCTAAACAGGAAAAAGCAAATCATACACGAATAATAAACGTGCATCTAGGCTTAAAAAATATGTTTCCGGTTTTAAATAATATGAATATTTATCCTTTTAAAGAAATTCGTTTCTGGAAGTTACTTCAGGATTTTTTTCTGGTAGCTAACTTAAATCGTGAATACTGATGTAGATTTGCTCTCTATATTGAGCCCTTTTGCCATTAAATATCAACATTATAGCACGAAAATTAAATACAAAGTCATTATAAACTCATAAAAATATCAAAATATTTAAAAAATAAGAAATATATGTGTATATAAACTTTAGATTCACTTAGAGCTTGATATGAATTAATGCTGATTATGTTTTGGTGTATATTGCTTAACAAGTGGAGCTGCTATGCAGTGTTTTTCACGATTTACGCAATAGCTTTATCTTAAGAACTAATGTACGGATTTGAGAAACGTTCAGATTCAGTTAGATTTTGATATGAATCTATGATCGCCGAATTCGAAGACTCCAGTACAAGGTGGCGACTTCGGCTTGAAGGTTCTCTGTCTTTGCAAGATCTGGTTTGAAAAGTAAAGCGTCCAATCAAAGTAAAGTGTGCAATCTTACCACAGGATTTAAAACCTATTCCTGCACAAACCAGCCCTTGAGCCATCAGGAGATCCGATAAGCGGCGAGGGAAAAAGCTTTCCTTACTTTAACCCTCTACAAATTAGAAATTAGGAAGAAAATTATAAGAAATATTAGAAATTATTATCAATATTAGAAAAAAGGATGAAAAAATAAGAAAAGAAAGATTTAGCCATGAAGCGAAAACTTTTCAAAACGACAGAAAAAAGAACTAAAAAACTGAGGGTAAAAAAGAAAAAAAAAGTTTAAAAAAAAATCCTTGACATCAAACGAAGAGAAGGATGAAAGTGATGAAGCATGCATCTTTTGCAACACTTTATATGAACAGTCCAAAACTAAGGAGAGCTGATACAATACTGTCACTACAAAGGGTGGGCACATGAAGCGTACAGCATTGCAAATGAACAAGATCGGACTTTCATTTTTGATTTTTGTAACTAACAAATTTAACTCATAAAGCAGATTTGAAATCATTGTTACTTAACCCCTTGAGGGCAAACGACCAGTATACGTACCATATAAAGTGCTCAAAATCTTTGATTATTCTCACCAGTAAAATTTTATTGTAAATTTTGCCTCATTTAATCGGCGTATTTTCCCGATTCACTTAAGGGTGTATTCGAAAAAACGCTTTTCCACCTTCAACAGCTCGAAATTTTCCGATACAATTTCAGACATATTTTTAAAAGTAGAAACATGAAACTTGTTGAGGGTA
Organism: Maratus speculifer; assembly: GCA_964019185.1. Taxonomy (NCBI): domain Eukaryota; kingdom Metazoa; phylum Arthropoda; class Arachnida; order Araneae; family Salticidae; genus Maratus; species Maratus speculifer. The sequence goes on along the minus strand of CAXHSM010001457.1, from coordinate 99,223 downwards.
TTTTTGAAGAAATGTACAAGGTGCCGAGTGATGTATTTTTACTCTCAATTCATTAGAATTTGATTTATAAACAATTATCTTCTCAGTATGACCCTTTTTTTCGTTCACAGATCTCCCGCTAGGGGAAAATCTGTTCAAAATGCCGTTTTTGATTGCTTTTTTTGCAATATTTTCTGCATTTATCAAAGAATTGACAATTACGGCACCTTGTGGTCTTTCTAAATAAGACAATTTGCCAGTTTGATGCATACGAGAGTAAAAATGAAGTCAAAAATAAATCGGAAAATAAGCAGTTTGAATCGAAATACACCCTTAATTAAAAATTTTTCTTTTCAAAAACCGGTGATAAAAAATAAAAAATACCATAAAAGACGATCGTCCCGAAGGGGTTAATGTATATTTCATATAGATTTACATTCTGTAAGTATAATATGACAGATCCTGTAAGTTTTCCTACAGTAAATGGTATTATTGCAAAGTTACAAAGCGTTTTGAATTATTTCCCCCAATTTTGATCCGCCAGGTCGGGAAAACGGGGATATTGCACACTTTTAAAATGGGTTTTTATAATTTTAATTGCTATTGTTTGCGACTGAATAAGTACTTTTATTTTCCCAATGAATCAATTTATCGTTTTAATACAATTTTTAACGGTTTCATTCACATAGTAAATAATAATAAACTAGCAAAAGCCATGCTTTGTTTGGATTCGCGAAGCATTATTTTATAAAACAGATATTTAAAGTAAAAATATTTTTTAATATTATTTTTGCATCTTTATTAAACAAAAACGTTATTTTATGTTTTCGAACATTTTAATTTTTTATTTATAATGTAAGACTGGCATAATAAAATATTTTCGAAGCAAACTTTTACAAAATATTTTTAAATGTTCAACCAAAAGCTCTAAGATGTTTTTACAATTTCCAGTAACCACTGGTGTTTTTAAAGTTGTTTGAAATATGCATGTTTCCAATCTTTATAATTAACATCAAATAATCTTTGATAGCTATTTTAGAATAATATATTTAAAGAGAGCTTGAAGAAAGTTACTTCGTCAAAATCCTATTTTCTGGAAAAACATTTGAAATCTGCTCTCGTTGATACTATGAATTTTTAACTGTAAAACTTTTTTTTTTCTAATTTCTTCGTTTTTATACATGTTAGCGTATCAGAATTTTTGATATTGTAGAATTTTTCGCCAGGAAAATTTCTATTGAATGCTTAATTTTGAAGGATTTTCACTCTCGATAACGTTATGTACGTTTTTAAGCCAACTGGTGTCTATATATCCTCAATATCTACAACTGCTTCATCTAATGTTAAACCTTGGGATTTATGAATTGTAACAGCAAAAGCTAACCGCAGAAGAAATTCTTTCCTTGAGCAATTTATGCTTCCATTTTTCCAGAATTTAATTATTGGGAGAATTGGTACGCACCAATTCTTATAAGTTAAATTATTGTAGTATTCAAATTTATCCATGATTATTCGCGATATCTGGTCTGGTGGCTTGTGATTTTCTTTATTACGTGCAACAAAGTCTAAAGTCCCCTTCACTAAATCTTTTTCGGTCCACAAATAAGAACGTAACATTACTTTAGATCCAAATGATAAAGTAAGAAATGGTTACATTTAGTACATTTATAAAAAGCTTGAATCGAAGCAACAACTTCACGCTTCAATTCTTTCAATTTTTCATTTATATAACAAATTTAACAATTAATTTTATTTGTTTACAATTCTTCTTTTGTTGCCACTTTACAAAAAAAAAAAAAAAAAAAAAAAAAAAAATCCATAATACAATTTTTTTAATTTTTAAGTGTCATCTGTGCAAACGATTTTGCTGAGTAATGAAAACATATTTTATTTATTAAATTAATCATGATTCTATCTATAATTACTTACTCCATGATTTATATTTTTTTCAGAAAATATACGCGTTTCATTTTTTACTTATTTGCTAAAATGCATCCGTATTGGAAATGCATGTAAAATAAATTAATTAAAATAATAAATTTTTTAACGTTTTACTGTAAAAAAAAATTATATTGTGCAAATCTACAGATCATAATTTATTTTGGTGTTTAATTTGAAGTTAAAATATTGAATAGGTTTTTTGTAGAGTGTACGACAAAATGTAATTTGGGTGGGCTAGTAGAGGATTCGCTTCGCTCATCCTAACAAAAACTCATTAGCGTCTCGGTTTTATTTGACTTTCTCCTAAGCGTTTTTCATGTGACGAATAGCAGAAACGATAAATAAAATAATTGTAGTTCTTTTATAATATTTTTATTCTGTTTTTTTTACAAAGTTCATATTTTTTACTTATTCCTGTTTCTAAGTTCCCATTTTTATTTTTTTGACGTATCTACTTTGGGGGAAACTCGTAGAGTACAGATCTTTTCCTTGAAGGTCCTTTGTGTTCTTTTTACATATATTTGAATTTTATAAATTTATATTTCTTTTATTTTTCTAAAAAATCTCAGATTATTAGTGTAACTTAATAATTACTTTATATAAATCTTATAATAGCCTAACTTAGAGGTCTGCACTGGCCCAGGCCGTGAAGGCCAGGCAGAAGTAGAATAATTTTTTCAACTGGCCAGTCCGGGTCGGCTAAAAACTGATTGGGCCATCCGGACCGAACCGATAAAAAAAATTTGCAGACCTATCTGCCCGATATAAAGATTGCTCCAAAGCCGATAAAACATCAACTATTGTCAATGAATGTGGCTTTCGTAAGAAGAAATGTAAATGTGCGTCACGAGCCTATGCTAGTTTGACAAGATCAATAGAGAAATGTAACTTATCCAACGTAAAGGTCGGCATTAGACTACATGGTAATTGACTTTGGCTCAATATATTTTTTAGTAGATTCATGCAAGAAAAATCAGACTCATATTTTTTCTACATAGTCAACCTATATTTAAATATCTCAGGATGTGTAGGACAGGCAATATATGTTTCGTAAAAGTATTAATATCGATAATGAACTTTTGATAACGTAATCTTTGGAAATACATTGAAACTCTCTAAGGAATCTAAGTAACCATTAATGTTGCTATTGTGTGTTTTCTGTCTTGCGAATACACCGCAATTTTAAAATTATACTGTAAAATTACCCATAATATGTATGCAATATTCTTTAAAGAAATCTTAATTGTATGTTAAAAATCTGAACTTTTTCGAAGTAATTAACATTATGTCTGGTCAAATTGGGCCTGGCCTGTTTTCACTGATTTTTGTACAGGCCGGGCATTGAACTATGAAAACATAAACGAATCGGACCAGGCTCAAGTTGAACTTTTGATTTTTACATCAGGCCGGGCCGAGATAGGTTTCGTTTGAGCCAGGTCGAGTCGCCTCGAATTTCCGGCGAGTACAGACCTCTAGCCCAACTTTATAAGAGGTATTTTGCATCTTGTTTCTTCCTATTCTCAAAAACGTTAAAAAGTTTTCGATTCATTCATCTAATTTTAGAAAGAAATAAGTATTTATTCCCTTAATAATTTTTAAAAATGACTAAATTCAATAATAGAAAAGCAGTCCAAATCTTTGACATTGATCATCAGTAACAAATCTTTATAAAATCTTTTATTGCCTACAAAGTACATTTTATTATTACGCTACATGAAAATTAACAAATATAACTAGCTTTAGTTAATTATTTGTATTTTGTATGTTATGGTTTCAAAAATTGGCATGAAAATTTATTATAATGCTCATGATTTTGTTATTCAATACTTTAGTTTCGGAAATGAGTGACGTTTTTATCATTCACACAAGTCATTCAATGACACAGTCCATTCTTTTGATGTAATCCCTATCACTATCTGGATTTAATTAACAATTTGTAATTTGTATGTTTTGTTTCAAAAACTGTCCAGAGAAATTCGTAATAATGTTCGTTTTTCATGTCATTAAAAAGATACTTGGTTCTTGTCATTAGATACTTGGTATTTAAATCATTCAAACAATTATCTTAGCCAAAATTACTACTTCTTACTTGATTTAATTACTCTTTTTGCTGGATATAATTTAAAATTTCCATTTTGAGTGTTATGATTTCAAAGATTTCTAAAGCAATCTCGTAATAATGTTCATGCCATTTTTTTCTCTTGTCAGTTCCGGAAATGATACAGGAGGTGTTTTAATCACTCATTCAAATCTCGTGAGAAAGAGCACTGCCCTTTCACTCGATGTAATCACTATTCCCTCAAGATACAAAACCACCTAAACACAAAGCCCCACGCTTTTTAAACAACTACTTTCAAGGAATTTTGACAATCTTTTTTATAATCAAATTCATGTAATTGAGTTCAAACGGCTACATGTGCTGATAATTTTCACTACCACACATAAGCAACAAGAACGCTGATGCATAACTTCCGTCAATGATATTGAATGATATTTCCCTAAATCGTATTCCAACAATCTTATAAATGGCTTATCATTTTTGTCTTATTTGCATGTTATAAATAATAGTTAGCATCGAAAGAATTTCATCGTTGATTTGATACTTAGACGATAATGTTAGCCATTTGAAAATAACAAAATAATATTTTTTCTCCTTCTTTGAAATTTAATATGAAAATGTGTAATACAGTCTACACTGGTTTAACGTACTTTCAGGACACCAGAAAATATGGTACGTAATAACCGAAGTGCGTTATAAACAAAAACTACTAAAATGCAGTATAAAACGTGAAAGAAAAATGCGCTTAGAAGTACACTCAATATAAGAGATTTAAAATAGAAAAAAATTGAGTCTATCAAAATAAACTAGGAAAAAACTACTTACATGTTTATTTTATAGTAAACAATGTGATATTTTTCGTTGTTTTCTTTAATAATAAATGTAGTAAAACTTAAATTTTTCTATGCCTAGTTAGAATATATGTTTCTTCCATGAAAAGTGACTGAAGCAGAGTTTATAAACTTTTTTACTTTCCTTTGAGGGTAACCGTCAGTATTATCTTCTCATATACTGCTTATGATACATTCTAAAAATCACTATAACGCATTTGCTATTGCAGTGACTTATTTAAAATTTTTTTGGTGAAAGATAAGACTCGTGTCTTAAAAGTGGTATAATTTTTTGGATGAAATATATCATCGTTTTTTTTTAATTTAAAATGTTTTCCTTGTTTTCAATAGACACCAACAGGCGGAGATACGGGTTCTACTGGTTTTCCGTATGGATTAAAACAGGATTGTTTTTATTGTTTTTATTGTTTTTATATGTTTCCTTTTTTATATGTTATGATTACTTTTCTAATAAATTCAATAAGGGATAGATTTTATACCTTATTACATAAAATATTGTTCAAAAAGTCCTTTTGTTTTTTAAAAAAAAAAGCTTTTTTATTTGGACAGGCCGTGCAAGAAATGATGCAAAATGTTGTTTATTCCAGCAACCCCATGATTCTACTCGTTGCAAGAGAGGGATAGAGATGCCCCCTTATGCTTTCCATCGAGGGGGAGACTACTCCCTCCTTACTCACTCCCTACCATAGGCGTAGCGTGACCAAAACTTTTGGGGGGGCACCAGCGAAGTAAAAACTGCGCCCCTTGGCAAATTTTCAATTTGGCGCCCCCCCCCCTAGCCCCAAAAAAGTAATAAAAAATCTTTCTCTTTCGGTAGGCGTCAGAAAACTAACAAACATAAATTAATTCTATTAAATAATTATTTAGCGTTTATTTTGGAACTTTAAAAGGTTTAATTTTAATTAAGAAATTCAGAACTAAAACATACAGAAATTTGCATTTTTTTTTTTTTTTTTTTTTTTTTTTTTTTTTTTTTGTCAAAGAGTTCACAATGTTTTAAAACAGGGAGGAAAACGGACAAGAGAGATAAAGAAATTCCCTGAAAATGATTGACGGTCAAAAAATGGCTCGCAGAATAAATTTCGTACATGTGGTGACCGTCTCTTTAGCATGTCCTTCCAGTAAAACATGCTAGAGGTCTACATTTACAGGAATTTCCAGGCACGGGCTCAGCACGGCCCGGCGTGGGTATTAAAAGTTTCACCCGAGCCAGGCTCGTTTATATTTTCATAGTTTAGGGCCAGGTCCTGCTCGTACAAAAAATCAGTGAAAAAACGTAAGTATTAATTGGATAATTTTACAGTATACTTTAAATTACTGTGTGTTCACAAAATACCCTGAAAATGCCTGAAAATACTCAATAGCAGCATTAATAATTGCTTAGACATTTAAGACTTTTCAATATTCAAATAAAGATTCATAAAACTTGATGTAGCTTAGAATTTTAAAAAAAGTTGGTTAAAAAAAAATCCTAACCTTTGAAACTATAAAAGAAGTAGATTTTGAAATACGAGGGTTATCGAAAAACAATTTTTCCACAGAATTAAAAAAGAAACAAAACATAACTACCCGGACTGGATCCTGTTGAAGTACTCGTTGCCCCCAGCGTGGTATCGCTCTAAATAGCGTGAAAAAGATTCTCAATGCAGGAAACCACCTTGAAACACCTGTTTATCTGGAAACTGTGCGCCAGGTGGGTGCCTAACCAACTTGCACCTTAACACAAAAACAAACGTGGGAAAGCAGCATTGATGTTTCTGTAGCGATATCACGATGAAGGAAATGAATATCTCAACAAGATTTTAACGGCTGATGAGACGTGAGTTGACAACTGTAACAAGTTTCTGCCTCCATTCCCAGGTGGCAGACTTGTATGACACTGGACTCAAAAACTTATCCCACGTTGTGACAAGCGTTTTAATTCCGTTGGTTCTAATGTGGATTTGTAGTTAAAACATAGCTGTATGTTTTGTAATAGTTCTTTTTGGGTATTTATATTTTGTTTCTTTCTAGCCACGGAAAAATTATTTTATGGATGACCCCCGAATTTTTCAGTAAATTATTATTCTGATCCAATTTATCTACTTTCTGATAAATTTCTGATTTCATTTCTTTTCGAAAACACATAAAATTGGCAGACGTTCTTATTCAGAAACTGTGTAATCGCATGGAATTTTTCATTTTTCGTAAAAGACAAAAAATCTTTAAAAAAATACTGCCAAAGTTGTCATTTTGAATCGAAATTCAAGACGCAATCGTACTAGAAAGAAGAAAAACTTGTCATCAAGTGATTAGAATAGGTTATAAATCAAAAAGTTATTTACTTATTTTAAAAAATGGAAAATGCTAATCGATTACAAATTACTTCAATCATCAGCCTGTTAATTTTATGCCTTTATAAAGAAAAATGAGTCAGAAAGTGTGTCAAATTTCACGTTGTTGAGCTGGGAATTTGAGAGTAACCTTAAGTTGTACTTACAAAAATTATATTAATATGCGTTCATTATCGCTAATAACATTTTTACAGAACATATTCCTTGCCCTTTACATCCTGAGAAAAATTAAACCTAGTTTTGTCCCGTTTCGACTGTGTAAAAAAATGCAAGCCTGATCTTAGCCCGGTACAAGCCTGCTGAAAAAAATTAAGCCCTGATTCAGATGCCATATAACTGTCCGATGCCGATCTATATGCTGGACACTTCGTACAATTCTGTATTGATATTGTCAAACTATCATCGGCTCGTGACGCACAATTATACATATTCTTGCGAAAGTCAGATTCATCGGCCAGTAGAGATATTTATATCGGGCCGGTAGGCCTGCTTAATTTTTTTTTATCGATCCGGAACGCCAGGTTCGTTCAGTTTTTTTGCTGGCCCGGTCCTTTACATTTGTTTAGAGGCCCGATTAATCTATTAATTTTTTTAAAAACATAATTACTTGTCCCTCTGTAAACAACTAGATCCAGTTTCGCTCTGACTCGACCATGCTGAAAAAAAAAACGAAAAAAAAAACATATAATGTATACATAAGACTCAGTCCAGCACGACTCAGCTTATGAAATTGAGTTTGTGCTCAGATACGATATGATTGTCCAATTATATGATCTCTAATCTGGGCATATTATAATTTCTATAGTGATTTTGTCAAACTAGTATCGGTTGGTAAAACACATTTATAATTGTTATTCTCGCGAAAGTTCATAACCAATTAAAATTGTCCATATTTTATCTGTTTCGCTTAAATTTTTACGTAGAGCCGTTAATGAATGAATAAATGTGAAATGAATGAATAAATAAAATGAATAAAAAACTAGTCGTTGGGGGCCACCGTAATACTTACCCATCATGGATATGCATAATATAATATATGAAAATAAAACATGTATGAAATATTTATAAAATGCATTGCAATTTCAAAACAAAATTTAATCGTATACTAGCGAGCTACGCCCGCTAGCTGGGCCACTTTTTCCAAACGAACCTCGGTATTAAGCAGTATATAATAAGCAAAAAAATTCATTAAATAAGCAAGTCTTGGTGTTCGAATCCTCAAGCACAAAAAAAAGTAAATTAAAGAGCCATGGTCCCGTTAAAAATATGTGATTTCGCACTGTGGGCCACGTGCACTTGAAAAAAAAAAAAAAAGATTGTGGATCGGAACTATGGTCGCTTCGCGCCCATAGTCCCGTTAAAAATATTTGGTTTTGCACGGTGGGCACTACGCGCCCTTAAGACATTTTTCCGTATTTTTTAGTTCATCAGAAGCAGATTTTTACGTAGATTCTGAATATGTAATCAGTTTTTTTCTACTTTAAAAACTGTCTGCATGATGGTTTAAGAAAAAACGCGCGCAAAAAAAAAAAAAAAAAAAAAAAAAAAAAAAAAAAAAAAAAAAAAAAACGCAATTAGCGCCGGTAGAAAAAGCAGTTTTCGGCTGTTTCTTCTTTTAGCCAAAGGGAAAAAGTTCAGGTTCTTCACTGCAAGGTAGCGCAGTGTTCTGCCTCGGAGCTCCGTTTGAGCGCCGTTTGGGATTTGAGACATTTTTCGTTCCGATTCCCAAGGGGTTTTTAATTCATTTTTTTTTTAATTTTGGTCCCACGGTCTCGAAAATGCCCGAAATGACTTCCCCGGAATATTTCCAATCGAAAGACACCTCTCGCGACTTCCAACTCGCCCGCGTTGCGAACTGTAATCGGCTTCAAGCAGACAGACAGACAGACAGAGGCGCACGGATTTTATTAGTATAGATTTCAATTTTTTTAATATGCATAGTAATGCTCTATTAAATATAATGCGATACGTATACGTGCCGCAAAAAGACTTAAGAATCCTTGTTTATCCGCGCCAGCAAAATTTTACTGTAAAATTTACCTTATTTAATTGGAGCATTTTCCTGATTTAATAATGCACAAATTTCTGTTTAAAAAAATTGTTGACAAACATTAAAAATTTCGTAAAAGGCTCCCGTCGCGAAGGAGTTAATGAATTGCTGATGAACCAATTTCGACAAGTTATATAAAACGACAAGCTACTCAAGCAGTACAGAATTTTGTAACCGAAACATCCTTATAACTCCAAAAATAATAATCATATTAACTAACAGTTTACTGCGTCGGATTAAGGGTCTCATTTTCAATTAAAATATATCTTTGAATTGAAATTGAAATACAGGGTCATGAGAAACCGAAGAATGTGGAAAATAAGATTACAAATATCTCGGCAACTAAGTAATCCGATCGACTTCATTCTTTATGCAAAATTTGTGTTATTTTATTGCCTTTTACATCCACTCATTAAAATAAAAAATTTCGAAAAACTTCATATACCTTTCATCAGAACTAATTTTTCGAGAGTCCGAAAAAAATAGTTCCGAATAATCGAGGTTACTGATATTAAATAGGCTTCGTTCCATCCTTACATACTAAGAACATACAAAGTTTCAAGTCTCTATCTCAATTTGTTCGGGAGATAGAGCATTTACAAACACACAGACGGACGGCAATTTTTTTTTCTGGAAATAAAAATGTTTTTCGGAATCTGCAGTAAATAAAATGTGTAAATCCGTCAAAAAAATTTTTTTTCGATTTTCAAAACGATTGCAAGATTTATCCTATGCTACGTATAATGGGTAAATAATACCCCCCAAAAAAGTCAATTTTGATTTTAAAATATAAATTTTAATTTAAAAATTTTAAATATTAATCATGTTTAAAGATCGATATATTTTCTAAAAAATGTAATACTTTTTAAATTTTTTAAAAAGTTTTAAATTTTACAGAAAAAAATTAAATCATCTTTGTAATTTACAAAAATATTTATTTTTGAAAACATATCTTTTAAAAGAAAAAATAGTATTTTTCATATTCTTTGCTACAAGATTCATTGAAATATAGACTGGAAATAAAAAAAAAACCCTAATAAGATGAATAATAACAATAATAAATCCCGAAGACAGTTGAATATATTATTGAAAATCATGGTGAAAATTTTCAGGACTTTTCTAGTTTCAAATCTTCATTGTATTATATATACTAATGAAAATGAATTTGTAAATATATAAACAAAATATATGTTGCCAAACGCAGAAAATAAAGAATTTAAACTGACATTTAAGCTGATTCTCGAAAAGATATTTTTTTCCCTTGCATAACAACAAAAAACTTCCTGACGTATTCTCTGACTAAATTTTAAACTTAAAAGCATGACAATTGCAATCGTGATTATTGAAGAGATTTATGATCAAATGTTTTTATTTCTATTTTCCGATAAACGAATTAAATCTTAAGGAAGGTTACTGTCTCACGGAGGTAATTTTTTTGCCTCACTCTCACTATCACCGCCCGGAAATTCAGTTCGAAATGCCAAATTGACAACTCTTCTAAAAGTATTTCTGAGTTTATCGAAAAGTGGAAAATACTATTCAGTTATAAAATTGAAAATAAGAGCACCTGTTAGGATAAACAAAATGTGTGAAAAAATGCAGTTTGGATCTGAGAATTACATTGAAAAAAAATTTCTTACAATATTTAGCAATGATAAAAATTTTAATTTGTAGGTTTTTTAAAAATACAATCAATAATAAAGTATTACCAACTTAACAAAAGTTATTTTTGGGCTTCTTATAAAATAATAAGGTAATCATGAGTTGTATTTTATATTATTTCATATTTTTGCTTCATGCGCTATTTATAAAATGATATTTTGTGCCAGTGGGAAACAGTGTTCTCGGATTTTACACCCCCCCCCCCCCAAGAAAATCATAGAAAAAAATTTCTTTAGATTCCCAAAATATTGACCTAATGCATTTTGAATGGTTAATACTGACACTGTAACATATAACAATACAAAGTTTTTTTTTTTTTTTTTTTTTTTAAATAAGCGAAATACATTTAATTTTGCAGTTTGCTGGATAGATATAAATGCACTCTTTATAACTGGTTAAAATTTTACATACTCTATCCAAACATTTCCTAACCGCACCTAAAGTAACTTTGGTACAATTTAATTTACTTAAAATGACAAATCATTGTGATCATACATCAAAAGAAATTCTAGTGATAAGACATCGCGAGATAAAAAAAATAATTAAGTATAACCGTAGCTCTAAATAGGTTAATTATTTAATGTTAATTAAAAAAAATACATAAGTTTGCATTGTGATTATTTACAAGAGCCCTATCACTTATAAATTTTTCGCAAAATTTTAATTTAAAATAACTTTGACCCCCCCCCAAAAAAAAATAATATATTTTAGAAATATTTTAATAGGACTATAAAAAGTTTTTCCTTGTAAATCAATTGTAATCCCCCCCCCCCCAAAAAAAAGCAACAAATATGCTACAAGGAAATTATTCCTAGAAAAGATGACACACATAAACTTATCACTAAATAAAACAGACTGAGATAATGTCTCGATTAATCATATTTATTTACAAGTTATTAATAAAAGAAAACCATCTTTACAAAATTAATTAAATTAAGAAACAAGCAGACTTAAGCTGCACTTTTATACTTCCCTAACATGGAAGATTACTTTGACATTATAATAGTTTCTTTCTATCAACAAGCGAGAAACGTTTTGACGCATTTACAAATTCATTTTTTAACAGAAAGATAAAAAAATTTAATGCCTGACTGTGGGAGCGATTTCGAATTGAACTTATTTTTCCATTTTATGATAATTAAATTACTTATCGAGTTATAAGCTATCTCGATGATGTAATCACCCATTTTTCTCCTCCTTTTCGACCGGTTTTTCTGCTTTCACCGAGAAATATTCTCAAAAGTGTCAACTTTGAAGGCTTGTTATGAAAAATCTATTGTGTTTAAAAAAAAAAAAAAAAAAAAAAATAGAAGATCGAGTGCAATTAGACAGTTTTTGAATAACAACACCTGCTAGTTTCATGCATTTCCGAACAAAAATAAATTAACGCATTTGTCACAAAGTTGCCCTTTTTGATTTAAGAACACCCTTAATATATAACATACACTGATTTTAATCATTATTTTAGATTTTATCAAATTGATATACAAAATCAATTTACTTATTTTATTCGCTCCTTCATTACATTGATAGCATGAAATTCTGTAAAAATTCTAAGCTTAACTTATATATCTTTAGTAATTGTTAATAGTTACAGAAGCTAAATTTATGTAGATCCGGGTCGACATCGTGCATTTAGTTTCAAATTCTTTTTTTATAGTATATATTAAAACAAACAAAATTTTAATTGGCGCCCCTTTCGCCTTTCGTTCTGGCGTCCAAGGCACGTGTCCCCTTAGAAATTCCTAGGGAAATTGGTTGCCGTTTGCAATTATCGTTGAGGGTACAATTTCACACTGAAGAGATTCTTAAGCAAAAGCTCACCTATTTAAATGACAAGAGGCATAGGGATGCATTTGATTTAGTTTTCCTTTCGAATTTTCTGGCTATGAGACATTTTTACCAAATTCCATATATATTTTTGTATGTAAAGAAAAGAAAAAATCTTAATTTGACGCCTCCTTCGCCTTTCGTTTTGGCGTCCGAGATACATTCCCCCCCGCCCCCCTCTGCAACCCCTAGGGAAATCGCTTGGTTTTTGGCAATTGTCGGTGAGGTACAGTTTCACACAGAAGAGAATTTTTGAGAAGAGACTAACCTACTTAAATGATAGACGGCATAGAGATATATTTGGTTCAGTTTTATTTTGAATTTTTAAGCTGTGAGACATTTTTATGAGAATTCAATATATATTCTACATATACATTTTTATATGCAAAGACAAACAAAATCTTCATTTGGCGCCCCCTTTGTCTTTTGTTTTGGCGTAGAAGGCACATGTCCCCTCTGCAACCCCCAGGGAATTGCTTTGCTTTTGCAATTATCGATGAGGTGCAGCTTCACATAAAAGAGGGGTTTTAAACAGAGACTAAACCTATTCAAATGACAGAAGGCATAGAGATGCTTTGGTACAGTTTTCCTTTCGAATTTTATGGTTGTGAGACATTCTTATGCAAATTCCATACATACACATGTTTGTATGTAAAGACAAACAAAATCTTCATTTGGCGCCCCCTCTGCAAACCCTAGGGAAACTGCTTGGTTTCAGGCTGTGAGGCATTCTTATCCAAATTCCATTCATATACATTTTTGTATGTAAAGACAAACAAAATCTTCATTTGGCGCCCCCTCTGCAAACCCTAGGGGAATCGCTGGGTTTCAGACTCTGAGACATTCTAATGCAAATTCCATACATATACATTTTTGTATGTAAAGACAAACAAAATCTTCATTTGGCGCCCCCTCTGCAACCCTTAAGGAAATCTCTTGGTTTCAGACTGTGAGACATTTTTATGCAAACTCCATATATTTACATTTTTGCATGTAAAGACAAACAAAATCTTCATTTGGCGCCCTCTCTGCAACCCCTAGGGAAATCGCTTGGTTTCAGGCCGTGAGACATTTTTATGCAAATTCCATACATTTACATTTTTGAATGCAAAGACAAACAAAATCTTCATTTGGCGCCCCCTCTGCAAACCCTAGGGAAATCGCTTGGTTTCAGGCCGTGAGACATTTTTTATGCAAATTCCATACATATACATTTTTGAATGCAAAGACAAACAAAATCTTATTTTGGCGCCCCCTCTGCAACCCCTAGGGAAATCGCTTGGTTTCAGGCCGTGAGACATTTTTTATGCAAATTCCATACATATACATTTTTGAATGCAAAGACAAACAAAATCTTCTTTTGGCGCCCCCTCTGCAACGACTAAGGAAATCGCTTGGTTTCAGGCCGTGAGACATTTTTATGCAAATTCCATACATTTACATTTTTGAATGCAAAGACAAACAAAATCTTCATTTGGCGCCCCCTCTGCAAACCCTAGGGAAATCGCTTGGTTTCAGGCCGTGAGACATTTTTTATGCAAATTCCATACATATACATTTTTGAATGCAAAGACAAACAAAATCTTCTTTTGGCGCCCCCTCTGCAACCCCTAGGGAAATCGCTTGGTTTCAGGCTGTAAGACATTCTTATGCAAATTCCATACATTTACATTTTTGCATGTAAAGACAAACAAAATCTTCATTTGGCGCCCCCTCTGCAACCCCTAGGGAAATCGCTTGATTTCAGGCCGTGAGACATTTTAATGCAAATTCCATACATTTACATTTTTGCATTTAAAGACAAATAAAATCTTCATTTGGCGCCCTCTCTCCAAACCCTAGAGAAATCGCTTGGTTTCAGGCCGTGAGACATTTTAATGCAAATTCCATACATTTACATTTTTGCATGTAAAGACAAACAAAACCTTCATTTGGCGCCCCCTCTGCAACCCCTAGGGAAATCGCTTGGTTTCAGGCCGTAAGACATTTTAATGCAAATTCCATACATTTACATTTTTGCATGTAAAGACAAACAAAATCTTCATATGGCGCCCCCTCTGCAACCCCTAGGGAAATCGTTTGTTTTTTGGCAATGGTCGATGAAGTACAGTTTCACACAGAAGAGTGTTTTTGAGTATAGACTGATTTATTTAATGACAAAATGCATAAAGATACACTTGGTTCAGTTTTGCTTTTGAATTTTCCGTTTGTGAGATCTTTTTATTCAAATTCGATATATATGCATAAATTTTTGCGTATAAAGCCAAAAAAAAGCCTTCATTTGGCGCCCCTACGCCTTCTGTTCTGGCGCCCGGGTACAGATGATTGGGGGGGCACGTGCACCCCCGGGCCCCCCCGACGCTACGCCTATGCTCCCTACTAAAATGACTGGGTAAAGAATCTAGCTGATAGGCGTAGAATGGTTTTCCTAGTGTAATTCTAGAAACTCTTGTGCGAGAAAAGTCGCGGTTTTCAAATATATTTATTTAGTCGTTTTTCAGTTCAATGGACCAAATTCTGTATGAAAAAGTAAACTTTTTGAAAAGATTAATAAGTTAATTGGACTTTGAATGATTCTTTTCGTATTTTGAATCAATGGATTGCATTGCAAAAATTGAATTGATTGCATTAATTGCATTATGAAATCATCTTAAATAAATTTACTTTATTTATCGTTAATATTACAATAAGCTAGCAAGAAATTGTTAAGGGTTTTTTTATATAATGTAAGAGAAAGAAATTGTAATTTATAAACGCTCCCTATCTTGTTAAGGGTTTTTTTTATATAATGTAAGAGAATGGGATTGTAATTTATAAACGCTCCCTGGTAGGGGCCTAGAGATTTAATTAAACCAGCAAAAGACTGGACACTCCCTATTTTCCCACGAAATTGGACGAGACAGTATGTTGTTAAAAGCTTTTAGTGGAAACTTAGTTTAATGTTCAACAAAAAAGAAAGAAAATTACTCCACTTTTAAAAGCTATGTAAAATTTTATGTGTAGACCTCACAAGTGGTTTAACAATATGTGTCCATTTTACGTAAAATTATTTACAACACCTTTGTAAGATCTCTCGAGCGTAGAAAATTCGAATGTGACCTCGTAAATAACCACGCGCCCCAGTAATTGTTACTGACATCCAATTACTGCAGTGTCGTATCGCCTTCAGAAGGACCCTTTTCGTTCATGGGAATCTTAGTGGATCCTATACCCCCTTTTTTCCCTCCCGGATTCCAGAAACTGCGGCAGGTATACAATCACGTGATCGGTAACGGCTATGATCTGGTGCCATGGCGACAGGGGCGGATGACCAGTACTTGTTGCCATGGTATTAACCAGCGTATGAGAGGCTTTTTTTAGGTGCACGTGTGTTGAAACCATGATACAAGTAAAATTGGCCCCGTAGTTGGATTTTTCGATAGCTTTGGTTAGGAGAGTACGATGGATTAGCCTCAGAGAGGATGGACCCCCCCCCCCCCCCTTAGTAAACCTTTTTTGACGTCCAGGGAGATATTAAAAAAGAAAAAAGATGTTTCGGGCAGAAGGCCGATGGATATGGTGGAGCATAGTCCCCTGGAAGAAAAAAAACTCGCTAGTAATTTTTTTTAAGCAAGTCGGTGGTGAGTAAAGGGATGAACAGTTCGTGTCTCCATAGTAATCAGATGTAACAAGTATGACCCTCCTGATCTGACCACATAGTAAACTTCAATTTTTCGAGAGATCGCATTCCATCGTGTGATAACGCATATGTACAAGCCACCTGCACTAGCGAAGAATTCGGCAGAATGCTATCCGTATTTTTTCTTCATATTAGAATCAGAGCAACCGTGAGTGTAACGCTTCTATAACTTGCATCTCTGCAGATTATGCTTTTCACGAATCTGTTAATGGGTAGACTTCGTTAAATCTCACGGAGTTTGATCTTGGTGAATAAAAAGAAAAGGGACACTCTCCTAGTGGATTATAGTATGTATGGCGATTCCTCGATAGATTGTTGTGACACAGCCAAGAGTGTGGTGTGATATCAGATCTAGGAACGAGTAAACTCATACGGTTCGTTGGTGTACTCGTTTTGACGTTTCTAAATTAAAGATGAGTCCACGAGAAAACTTTGTACTCCAAAAGGACGAAAGCAGAGGACTCATTTGCGGGAGAATCAACTAGTTCACAGATGGAGAAAGTCCAGTGAGTAAATTAAGATATTATTTGTAAAAGTTTACAAATTTTATACCTTTTTAAGTACTATTGAATATTTGTGCCTATAACAATATGCTATTTGTATGTAATGTGAAGTTATCATATATACAGTAATAACTGGCGTAAATTATGATGTGATGATTGTTTTTATTATATTGTGTGGAGAGTAACATTAGAGAAATTTCAAAAGAGGAACAGGTTTTCTGTTTCTACCTTTTTTTTAAAATATGTATGCTACTAAAATGTGAGGTTTGTTCTATTCAATAAATCTGTTATTATATAAATGTGAATACATTAACTTTGTTTGCATCTTTATGCTTCTGAACATTAAAATCAAATAAGTTTAACATAAGAGAGTAAATAAATTTGTTTTTGTGAATCGAATAAGATAGATAAGTCATAATAGGTTTTTCTTCTATTATTTGTCTTCAATCCTCCCCTCTGATTTATATTAAACCTAAATATCTCTCTCTGTAGTACCTTCTTAAGAAGAAGGGTTGCAGGTACTTCTAAATAGCTTGATCGGACTATTATATAAAAAAGGGATATATTTATTACTAATAATAATTAATTAATTAATTAATGAATAAAATAAGTTAGTAGATAGTTAAGATACACCTTGTGATAAGTTTATAACTACCTTTGAACTTAAAAATCAGTTGTTCCTTTTTTTATATGTTTGTTATGAGGCAAATTATTTAAATAGTTAATTCCTCTAGTTGAAGGTCTTTTTTTGTCCTTTTTGAAGTTTTGGTCCTTTTCAAAATTTTCTGTTAATGATCAGCAGTAATATGTTTTACTTCTCGAGACAAAGCAACTGATTTTACTCTTGGGAGCTCAATGGTAGTCAACTCAATAAACGGCCAATTGATTATTTCTTAAAAAATAAATTAAGAAAAAAAAATACTTAAGTTCTTGAGTTAACCACTATGGAAGATCACGTGTCATATAATATTGGGTTCCTGCTCTGATCCTTTTCCTCATATATTTGTGACTTAGAGATTTGTTGCTACTATTTTTATTTCATAATGAAGCTTTAACTTATTCTGAGCCTCTTACCTTAATACCTTAAACTTTCGCTATTGTAATATTATCTGTGAAATTATTAACATTAGTTTCCAAATGCTATGTTTACTCATGTCAGCAACAGGTTTCAGTTGATTGGTAGTCACAAAATGTGAGCTTAAAAATTCATTAATCTGTTTAATGAGTAGAGTGAGTTTAAAACTGGATTCCAGTTAAAGAATATTCTTGCTCTAAAAATTTCACTAACCATAAATTGGTAATTCATGCTTATTGTCTTTTCATTGTTTGACTTCCTCCTTGTCAATTCAATTAATTGTTTAGTGATTTGTTGTAAGGTTAAAAAATTAATTGGAAGTGTGGGATCAGAGTAACAAAAAAAAAAAAAAAAAAAAAAAAAAAAAAAAAAAAAAAAAAAAAAAGGAACCCAATAAGAATGGTGCCCTGACGTTTGACGAACTAAATGAAGGCACAACATTTTAAGAAACTACAATTGTCTTAAAACTGAATCAATAACAAATTAAGTTCGAGTACAGTGTGTAAAAAAAAAAAATATTTAAAAGTGAAAGTTGAAAAAGAGTATAAAATATCTCAAATACAATGTCTAAGTTTATATGATGTGTTTATATGATGTGTTTATTTTTCTATGATATATTTATATATATATTAAAAAAAAGAGAGAGACACTATCCCCTGTTATCCAAAATAGGTTTTTACTTCTTGATTTTACTCTTTGGAAATTTGTTACCCCCTCTACCCCCACTCTTTTTTTTATTATTTTGAAATTTGGGAATTTTCGTAACCTTTAAAGACGCAAGATGTCTCTCGACCCTTCGAAGGAGATGGCGAAAATTCAGCGAAAAACTGCACTTATTGATAATCTCAATTATATTCTCCCATTCAGTGGCGAGGGCAATTCGGTTTCTTTTGGGGATTTTTATGAAAAGTTAGACAGTTTTGCCATCATGTTTGGCTGGGATGATGAGGAAAAGAAATTTGCTTTGCTGTCGAGATTATCTGGTGCAGCTGCTAGACTGCTAAAAATTCACAAAAATAAAACATGTGATGAGTTAATTTCTATTTTGAAAAATAGGTACATTCAATACTTAACCCCAGATGTGCAGCTTAACAAATTAATGAATCTTAAACAAACCCCAGCGATGACAGTACAGGACTTTTATGACAGGGCGTGTGACCTGTCGCTAAATTCTCTTGTCATAGAAGGTATACAAGATGAGGTTGTAGAAAAAAGCAGAAAAGCACTCCTCCACTCAGTGCTACTCAACAATTTGTCGCCTGAGATAAGAAAAGGTGTCATCGCAAGAAACCCCAAAACTCCCGAGGAAGTCTCCAAATCGCCCTACTTGAGGAAAAAGCTTATAAAAGCGTAAATCCATTTTATAACCCATATGAAAGTAGTGAGAGTGCACAAGACCCCCAGAATGTGCCCTGTGCTGCCGTATTCTCTCAAAAAAGTGATAATGAGTCCCAAAACAGACAGATTCAAAATTTAAAATCCCAGATTGATCTGCTCGCGGTTAAAATTGATAGTTTAGTTGAGTTTAAGTCAAAAGAAGTCCAAAATGACTTTAAACAGGGGCGTGAAAGGGGCCAAACTGGAGTTTTTTATTGTTTCAAATGTGGCTTTCCAGGCCACTATGCATGAAATTGTACCCTAAACAGCTACACAAATGATTATGGAAGGGGCTACCATCAAAATCCCAGAGGACGTGGACAGAATTTCAGGGGCAGGAACAACCCGAATAAAAATTATAGAGGCAATAGTAATAGAGGTGCATATAGGGGACAAAGGGGCAGTTTTGATCAGGGGTATAGGACTAGCCGAAGAAATAAGGATGATAATGCAAGCAATGATGCTCTTCAGGATGAGCACAGCAACCCTACTTCAACCAATAATACTTTAAACGTGTAACGGCTGGTTTCGATTTGGTCGAGTCGTTTCCAAATAGGCCTCACGACCCCCCAACCATTTTTAGCATGTTCTTCCCCCATTCTTACCATCTGCCAACTGCTATGATATCTGTAAATAATATTTTTCTTAATGCACTGTGCAATACAGGGTCAGCCATAAATATTTTGAGTAGTACAGTACTTAATAATTTAAGTTTTTGTGAAGTTGTCGAATGCAGTACTCCTATTTTAACGGTAACTGGCGAAAGAGTACTTCTAAGCCAAAAAATTTCTTTGAATATTAAATTTAATGATTTATTATGTCAGGCTGAGTTCTTTATTGTCCAAGGTAAGTTAGCCGAAGAATGTAGTGTAATTTTGGGGATGCCCTTTTTAAGTAAGTACCAAGCTGTAATAAATTGCAAAAATAATAATGTTGTTTTAAGTATCCCAGTAGAAACACAGTGTAAGGAAGTAGTAATGAGTCATACAGAAAAATTTTCACCACTAAAAAATTCCCTGGGAAACAAAATTGTAAATAATACCAGTGGTAACAGTGTAAATAATTCAGATCTAGAGTGTAAATATGTAAATATCAGTAATGAACAGATAAAATGTATGCCAAATGTCCCCAATTCTACTAATAAACATGGAGATGAATGTAGTACTAATGACACACCTGTGAAAATTATGAGCAAAGGAGATAAGGAAAATTTAAAAGAAAACTGTAGGAATCTTAGTAGTGTAAATAGGACAGTTCAGGGTACTACATATCCCATTATGGAAGAGAATGCAGATTTAAATGTGTCAGTTAAACCAAATGAGGCAAATAATGAAATTGCACAGGTTTTTTGTTTACAAAATATATCAGACAGTAACTCTAGTACTAATGAATGTGAGATCAATGAAATTAATGAACCTTTAGACCTTAGCCAGCAATCAACAAGTCAAACAGTCCATGCTAGTTCAATCAATAATAATGATAATATTTACATCTCTGGTGATAATAACAGTGATTTAGAAAATGGGACACCTCAGGCTGATGAGCAAAGCAATGATGACAGCAATGACAACAACAATAGTAAAAATATTACTTTAGCTCTTTTATGCGAGAGAATTTCTATTCCCCCTCAATCGAAATTAGTTGCTGAAGTTAAGTGTAATAAGGATAATTTTATAAAAGAAAATGATGTTCTAATGTTAGAACCTTTGGCGAGGAATTTAAACCAAGGTCTTCTTATTTCCAGAGCCATTTGTACACAAGAACATGGCCTTTTTATTTCTCTTGCAAATTTTTCAGATCATACTATAAAGTTAAACAAAAATACTTATATTGCGTGTTATTGCTTCTTCTGATGTAGACTCCCACTTTGATAAATTAAAACTGGTTTTTGATAGATTAAGGCAGCATAAACTAAAACTTAAGCCCAGCAAATGCACTTTTCTTTCGAATAAAATCCAATATCTAGGCTTTGAAATTTGTGATGGCAAAGTCTCACCCATAAATAAAAATATTGATGTCATCGAAAATTTTAAACCCCCAACAACCCGCAAAGCTGTAAGGTCTTTTATTGGCACTCTTTCTTTCTATAGAAGGTTCTTACCTGATTTTACAAAAAGGGCCAGAAATTTAATTAATTTAACTAAAGAGACAGGAAAATTTTCTTGGAATCAGGCCGCACAAGAAGAGTTTGAAGATCTCAAAAAAGCACTCATTTCTAAGCCCTGTCTTGCACTTCCTGATTTTAATAAAGAATTTCATTTATATACCGATGCCAGCTGTGAAGCGTTAGGTGCTGTTTTATCACAAGTGGATGATAAAAATATGCTCCATCCTGTTGCTTTTGCAAGTAGAAAGTTAAAAGATGGAGAAACGCGCCATTCAACCACGGAAAGAGAATTGTTGGCCTTAGTTTGGGCTACAGCCCACTTTAAATGTTATATTGCAAATTCACACTTTTATATTTATACTGATCATGCACCCTTAACTTTTATGCTCAAAATACAAGACCCTACCTCTCGAATGGCGAAGTGGATCTGCACACTCTCTGATTTTAATTTTACTATAAAATTTGTAAAAGGGAAGTGCAACAGTGTTGCTGATTTTTTGTCAAGGTATGTACAAACTAGTAATCCAAGTGAGACTGTCACTGCAATTTTTGTATACAGGTTGGAAAAGAAACAACTTTTATGCCACATTCAAATTTACTCGAAAAAATTTGGGAATTACAAAAATATGACAAAAAATGCTGCGAAATTGTTCGAAAATTAGATACAGGCGTAGAAATTGTCACCTAAATACCTTAAATTTTTTTAGGGATGATATTTTAGTATGTCAGGATACCAGGGAATCTTCTGTGTTGAATAATGCAGTTAAACTTGTTGTACCCAAAGAACTAGTCCCACAGGTGTTTGCACTAACACATGATTCACTGGCTGCTTGTCACCAAGCTTTTCTAAAGACCATAGACCGAATCCGTGAGCACTTTTATTGGCCAGGAATGTCGGCAGATGTCAAACACCTAGTTGAATCATGTCTTAGTAGCCAACAAAAACGGGCCCATAAACCAAACCAACTTGCCCCGCTCCAGCGTATGCCTACCCCTCAATTTCCCATGAATAAAGTACATTTAGATCTTATCGGCGTTCTACCACAGACTTTTTCAGGAAACAAATATATTGTAGCTTATATTGATTCCTTTTCGAAGTGGCCGGAAGCATATGCTATCAGCTCAGCCACATCTGATGTAATCGCTGACACCTTAGCTAATTTAATTTCACGGTACGGAGCACCTTGTTTCATTACAACAGACAATGCGAAAAACCTTATATCGGATGCCATTGAACATGTGTATAAAATGTTCGGGATTAGGCATATCAAAACCACCCCATACCATCCTTCTTCGAATGCACAGGCTGAAAGGCAAAATCGAACACTTAAAAATGCACTTTGTCATATTGTAAACCAAAATCAATCAGATTGGGATACGAAGTTAAAATTCGCACTTTTAGCTATGCGCTCAGCTGTTCATTCCTCAACCAAACTTAGCCCAGCTGCGATTATGTATGGCAGAAACCTAAACTTACCATACACCCTTTTTTCTCACCCCCCCCCCCTTTTAGTTACAACGATGCACCGTCTTACTGTGATCTCCTAATACCTGCACTTCAAAAAGTGTACACTGAAGTACACAATAACCTGGTTAAAGTATCGGAACAGCAAGAGAATTACAGACAAAAATCTGCGGTAGAAAAAAATTTTAAAATCGGGGATATGGTATGGCTTTTCACTCCGACAGTTGCTCCGGGAAACACAAAAAAACTTAGTAAGCAAAATAATGGCCCTTTTACTATTATAGAGAAACTAAATGATGTCAATTTCAAAATTGCACTAGTGGCCAACCCAGTGGATAGCCAAGTTGTACATGTAGATAGATTATCCCCCTTTAAAAGCAGAAATCCCATGTGGTGTAAAGATCAACAGCAAAGCTTAGGCCGGGAAACAACTCACAGACCAAAATTCGATTCTTCAAAACAAGCATTCGCCTGCCAGCGCACGCGCAAACGCAGGAATTTTATTCCCTGCATCCCTGCAGCTGTTCAGAACGCAATCAACAGCGAATCGATTAGTCTTGATTCAAGAACCGAAACTACAGGAAGTGACGAAACTATAGTAAGCGAGGAAACTGGTTCCGTAACACCACCTCCGCCCCACCCCTACCCGAGTACTGACAGCGTCAGTGACGCAGAAATTCTTATTGCACCGATGAACACAGAAGGAAGTTCCAATGTTCACTCGCACTCCACGGAGAGTGAGGATAAAAATAGACAATCGAGAGGCGTTTCTGAACGGAAAACCCGTTCGTCAGTTTGCAGTTCAAAAACAAATGGGGGAAAAACGATCCAAATCGATCCCACAAAGCGAGTATTCGTTTCGTAATCGAAGGAATCGTCCAGATTATAGATATTAAAAGTACACATGATTTATATATAATATATTGGATTATATTAATATCTTGTTTTCTTCAATAGCGTACATTTGTGAATATATAATTTAGTATATAGGCGATTTTTTTTTCTTTTTTTTTACTTGTTTTTGTGACAAGAATTGAATTTACCGCATAAAGGTGCGATCTGTTTTGGTTGTTAGCGGTTTGTTTTGTTAGTACAACGGAACTTCCAAGTTGAGTTTTGCGATACTGCATCTGTTTTTACTTTCGTTTTTTATTGAGATTATGTTAGAAATCGAGGCACATACCTGTCCATGGCATTCTCTGTGGATTTTTTTTTACTTTTTTTTCCCAAAATTAGGAATAATTTTGGAGTGTTTGAAAATTTTTGGGGGTCATACAGGTGAAGGTACAGAGGTTTTTCCCTCCCTTTTTGAGACTTTTTTTTTCTCATCGGGATTTTTATGCATTTAGGATGTAAAAATGTGTACACCGTTATTCTAAAAACAAAATTAGATAGTAATTTTTGTTCCTTTTTAGAAAATTGGAAGGAATTCTGTGTACTTTGAAAATTTATGAATGTTTCCGTGCAGGAGATATAACCCCCTCTACCTTTTCTTGGTATGCTTGTATACAGTGTATATGTATATATTTCATATTTATTTAATCTAGTCATTGCATTTTAATTATATATCATCAACACTTCATTAAGCACTCTATTTCCTTTTCCTAGTCTTATATTTTAGGAAATTTGTCATGTTAAGCATATTTTAACCCTTCTAATTTTTTATTCTTTTTGTTCTGTTTGTGTGCTTTATGTATAGGCATTTATTCAAATGTAATTATGTAATTCACTTGTTTCCCTTTTTTTAAGTTATGTGTATCCTGCTGAATTTTCCTACCCCCTATTTTATTTGTGGGTAAAATATTTATCCAAGATACACTTAAAGCTGTTTTGAGCTTTCGGAGTGATGGCGTAGAGATAGTGTCACTTTTTTTTTCTCATTGCACATGGTTATAGATGCATATGTGAAACTATATAATGACCCTATAGGAAAAAGACTGTATTCAGCATACAGGGTCTAGGTATTAAATAAATAAACTGTACATATATGTTCCATTTATACAAAAATTTACCTGTTATTTATATGTGTACCTCGCGTATTAAATGTGTGATTGTCTCTGTTAACCAGTTGATGAGATGTTACAACAATGGATTGCTAGGTGTATTTATAGTTTAGTTTTTTTGCATAATGTAATAACATGTCATGCTGTAAGTATTGCCATTTGAGTTGTGTGATATAAACCATGTAACATTTTGCTCACTGGAAATTTCTCTCATCCTCTTTTTTTTTTTTTTTTTTTTTTTTTTTTTTTTTTTACTTTTTTAAGGGTGTATTAATTGGGTCCTATGGCACTGTCACCAGGACAATCTCAGACGTAAATACATGGGTGGTAACTGTGGGGTTGTGAGCGCGCAAAAGTGGACATTGCATTTAGCTATTGTTATGAGTTTGAAGCCATAGTGTGGTCATATATAGGTCAAACTATTTCCCCCGTCTTTCTAGGATTTTCTTTTAGGTATTGCATTATTTACTGTTGCATAGGATGGAAGTGAAATTGATTGCAATTCTCTAGTTATACATAACCGGTGTGTATGGCTAGAATGGAGTGGCAGCTATGTGATTCTGAGTAACTTTTCGGATCGTTGTTTGACTTGTCAAGCCCCTTTTGTGTCCATAGTTGAGATGAGAGCCCTGCTTGATATTTTTTTTTCCTCCTGTTTTTCAAAAAAAAAAAAAAATTTTTTGTTTTATTTTCAAAAAAAAAAATAATTTTTTTTTAATTTGCCCGAAGGAGTATCTTGTTAAGGTTTTTTTTATATAATGTAAGAGAAAGAAATTGTAATTTATAAACGCTCCCTATCTTGTTAAGGTTTTTTTTTATATAATGTAAGAGAATGGGATTGTAATTTATAAACGCTCCCTGGTAGGGGCCTAGAGATTTAATTAAACCAGCAAAAGACTGGACACTCCCTATTTTCCCACGAAATTGGACGAGACACTATGTTGTTAAAAGCTTTTAGTGGAAATTTAGTTTAATGTTCAAGAAAAAAGAAAGAAAATTACTCCACTTTTAAAAGCTATGTAAAATTTTATGTGTAGACCTCACAAGTGGTTTAACAATATGCGTCCATTTTAAGTAAAATTATTTACAACACCTTTGTAAGATCTCTCGAGCGTAGAAAATTCGAATGTGACCTCGTAAATAACCACGCGCCCCAGTAATTGTTACTGACATCCAATTACTGCAGTGTCGTATCGCCTTCAGAAGGACCCTTTTCGTTCATGGGAATCTTAGTGGATCCTATACCCCCTTTTTTCCCTCCCGGATTCCAGAAACTGCGGCAGGTGTACAATCACGTGATCGGTAACGGCTATGATCTGGTGCCATGGCGACAGGGGCGGATGACCAATACTTGTTGCCATAGTATTAACCAGCGTATGAGAGGCGTTTTTTTTAGGTGCACGTGTGTTGAAACCATGATCCAAGTAAAATTGGCCCCGTAGTTTGATTTTTCGATAGCTTTGGTTAGGAGAGTACGATGGATTAGCCTCAGAGAGGGTGGACCCCCCCCCCCTTAGAAAACCTTTTTTTGACGTCCAGGGAGATATTAAAAAAGAAAAAAGATGTTTCGGGCAGAAGGCCGATGGATATGGTGGAGCATAGTCCCCTGGAAGAAAAAGAACTCGCTAGTAATTTTTTTTAAGAAAGTCGGTGGTGAGTAAAGGGATGAATAGTTCGTGTCTCCATAGTAATCAGATGTAACAAGTATGACCCTCCTGATCTGACTACATAGTAAACTTCAATTTTTCGAGAGATCGCATTCCATCGTGTGATAACGCATATGTACAAGCCACCTGCACTAGCGAAGAATTCGGCAGAATGCTATCCGTATTTTTTCTTCATATTAGAATCAGAGCAACCGTGAGTGTAACGCTTCTATAACTTGCATCTCTGCAGATTATGCTTTTCACGAATCTGTTAATGGGTAGACTTCGTTAAATCTCACGGAGTTTGATCTTGGTGAATAAAAAGAAAAGGGACACTCTCCTAGTGGATTATAGTATGTATGGCGATTCCCCGATAGATTGTTGTGACACAGTCAAGAGTGTGGTGTGATATCAGATCTAGGAACGAGTAAACTCATACGGTTCGTTGGTGTACTCGTTTTGACGTTTCTAAATTAAAGATGAGTCCACGAGAAAACTTTGTACTCCAAAGGGACGAAAGCAGAGGACTCATTTGCGGGAGAATCAACTAGTTCACAGATGGAGAAAGTCCAGTGAGTCAATTAAGATATTATTCGTAAAAGTTTACAAATTCTATACCTTTTTAAGTACTATTGAATATTTGTGCCTATAACAATATGCTATTTGTATGTAATGTGAAGTTATCATATATACAGTAATAACTGGCGTAAATTATGATGTGATGATTGTTTTTATTATATTGTGTGGAGAGTAACATTAGAGAAACTTCAAAAGAGGAACATGTTTTCTGTTTCTACCTTTTTTTTAAATATGTATGCTACTAAAATGTGAGGTTTGTTCTATTCAATAAATCTGTTATTATATAAATGTGAATACATTAACTTTGTTTGCATCTTTATGCTTCTGAACATTGAAATCAAATAAGTTTAACATGAGAGAGTAAATAAATTTGCTTTTGTGAATCGAATAAGATAGATAAGTCATAATAGGTTTTTCTTCTATTATTTGTCTTCAATCCTCCCCTCTGATTTATATTAAACCTAAATATCTCTCTCTGTAGCACCTTCTTAAGAAGAAGGGTTGCAGGTACTTCTAAATAGCTTGATCGGAGTATTATATAAAAAAAGTGATATATTTATTACTAATAATAATAAATTAATTAATTAATGAATAAAATAAGTTAGTAGATAGTTAATATACACCTTGTGATGAGTTTATAACTACCTTTGAACTTAAAAATCAGTTGTTCCTTTTTTTTATATGTTTGTTATGAGGCAAATTATTTAAATAGTTAATTCCTCTAGTTGAAGGTCTTTTTTAGTCCTTTTTGAAGTTTTGGTCCTTTTCAAAATTTTCTGTTAATGATCAGCAGTAATATGTTTTACTTCTCGAGACAAAGCAACTGATTTTACTCTTGGGAGCTCAATGGTAGTCAACTCAATAAACGGCCAATTGATTATTTCTTAAAAAACAAATTAAGAAAAAAAAATATTTAAGTTCTTGAGTTAACCACTATGGAAGATCACGTGTCATATAATATTGGGTTCCTGCTCTGATCCTTTTCCTCATATATTTGTGACTTAGAGATTTGTTGCTACTATTTTTATTTCATAATGAAGTTTTAACTTATTCTGAGCCTCTTACCTTAATACCTTAAACTTTCGCTATTGTAGTATTATCTGTGAAATTATTAACATTAGTTTCCAAATGCTATGTTTACTCATGTCAGCAACAGGTTTCAGTTGATTGGTAGTCACAAAATGTGAGCTTAAAAATTCATTAATCTGTTTAATGAGTAGAGTGAGTTTAAAACTGGATTCCAGTTAAAGAATATTCTTGCTCTAAAAATTTCACTAACCATAAATTGGTAATTCATGCTTATTGTCTTTTCATTGTTTGACTTCCTCCTTGTCAATTCAATTAATTGTTTAGTGATTTGTTGTAAGGTTAAAAAATTAATTGGAAGTGTGGGATCAGAGTAACAAAAAAAAAAAAAAAAAAAAAAAAAGGGAACCCAATAAAATGGATGGAAAGTGATTTTTGACTTCGGTTTAATTTTGTGCTGAAAATGCGGTATTCAACTACACATTAATGTTTATTTAGGATGCAAGTTGATTAAAAATAAAATTGGTGTGCACCCAATATAGAAAAAAGAAGACGAGAGAAATTTTATTATGAAAATTAAGTATTTAAAAATAAAATACAGGTTATTTTAATATAAACCTTAAACTTTGCAAGTACAAATTTAAAAGAAAAAATATATTTTCTTGATTTTGATTATGTTGCTATTATTGTTGTTGTTAATTTTTAGGCTTTGTAAACAACTTTATTAATTCTGTAGACAAATGTGAAATTGATTGTTCTACATTTTAGCAAAATGATTAATGCACGTTGACATTTGTGTCATAAAATTTCTCCTGAAAACATTTCTAGCATAAAAAATGATAAATTTTTACTTTTGAATTGTAAATGACTTTTTTAATCTAAATTTAAATTCAATGAAGGAAAATTATACTTGCTATAAGTTAATTTCATAATATAAAGTATATGAAATAAGCAAAAATATATTGCTGCCTACTATTATTATTATTGTTAGTTTTTAGGCTTTGTAAGTAACCTTTCTTAATTCTGTAGACAAATATAAAATTCATTGTTGTACGTTTTGGCAAAACGACCAATGCACGTTGACATTTATATCATAAAATTTATTCTTAAAAAATAAAGAATAATAATAATAATAATAATAATATATTAAATCGTAAGACAATTGTGACACATCTACAATAAAAAACAAGTTGGAAATTGCACGTGAAGCGTAACAAATGAAGTGCGTTCGTACGATAACGAAGTTTTAAAAAAATCAGATCTTGCTAATATAGTAGAGCGTACAGTATAGTGGTCGAAATCTTTGTATTCCTGTAAATATGCAGAGAAATTTTTATTATGCTTCATTAACGTATATCTTATTCATAAAATGTGAAGTAGTTTACAGGGCCGCAGCAAAGTGTTTTGACCCCCCCCCCCCCCCCCCGCCACTTTAAACTGAGTTTTTTGAGAAATAGTTAAAGTTATATATTGAAGTTTCTATATGAGTTTCAAATTATAATAATGTAATGAACAAATTTAATAATTAGCATAAGTATTTTAAATCATTATTAAAATTATTATAATTTTCATTACTTTGCGAAAATACGAAATGCATATGCATTGCTTAAAGACCAATTAATAACGTTAAAATAAAATTTGTCTAAAACAATCTTACAAATAAGCAATGACGCTAAGATTTTATTACAAAGTATAGGAATTAAATAGATTATATAAACACATAATTTCGTCAAACGATTACAGAAAAAATGCAAATATCGTCGAAGAATCGCAGAAAATTTGTCCCAATAGTAATATTTTCAACAACTTTTTTTCGCAGCTGAATGGCAAATTAAAACTCTAACTTGCCATGTTTGAATAACTAATGTTTTAAGTGAAAATATGTTAAAATTTAAATTGGACAATTAGCTGTGTAAAACACTGCATCAGAAGTATGAACTTAAAATAGAAACTTTCATTTAATAACTACTTATAATATTTCCATAAATGAATTCACTTTGACCATATCCCCACCCCCAAATAAAAAGTAAATAATATAAAACAGGATTTAAACAAAAATACTGACAATTTTGTTGAGAATAAAGTAACCTTCTTAATTGTCTATGCGTGCGTTATTTAAAATAATTTCTCATTTTCCGGTTCACGCGCTTTTTCTCTTTTTATAACCTTTTGGACAGATTAGTATTGTGCAGTTAATGTGAAGAATGACCTATCTCCTAAGAACATAATATTCCAATGTTTCAAAAGAAAACACCCTTTTGTCGCTAGCAACTCTATACACAAAAACTCATGGCTAAAAAGAGAGGGGGGGAAATCGAGTAAGAAATAAGGATTTATAGTTTCTTCATTTTTGAAATCTAAACAAGGTTTTTGATAAAAACAGGGCCCAGTTAAGGCTATGGGGGCCCCGGAGTAAACACAGTTCTGTAGCCCTCCTCTGCCCCCTTCTATTTATCTGTAGATTTTTTTGTGAATAATGCAGAAGTGGCAAGTACAAAAATAATAATAATATTAATAATAAAACATATTGTATGCAGGCATAAATTTTGGTACTCGATATGGCTCACATCTATATATTACAGATACCAAAAATTTGGTCACAACTTTAATTAAGAATATTAATTTGATAATTATGGAAAAAATTATAAATTGGTTGACATAAATATTTCTTTGCAAATTTTTACTTTGCTTACCTATGTACATTACAAGATGACTAAAAAAGAAGGCTCAAAATTGGTCATAATTGATGATTTTAATTTATCACGTTAGGAGGAAACTTTAATAAAAAATTTCTTTAAAAAGCTATAGGATACTATATTGTTATAATTAGGGCCTGACTAAGTAAGGCCCATGCAGGGCAACTGCATCGGGCCTCTTCCCATAACAGCCAAAATCGATTAATTTTAATTTGAGGTGATGACATCTTCGGCAGGTTAACAAATTAGGGGCGGGACAAAGTGATTAATCTTCTGCTGTTTTTGATAAAATTAAAACTAACGCCATTTTGTAGCCTTCGATTTTCCCTTTTTATCAGCGGGAATGATTTTTTTCCGGGTGATTGATTACGTCTTCGAAAGACATGCATTTTCCACTTTATGTTTACTTTATTTATTTAATGGTCAGTCCCTGAAGAAAGATGATCTTATCTGGACTCAAGAACATCTGGGAAACCAGTGGTCCAGATGTGTAATCTCTTCTTTACTTTTGAAAGCGGTTCTCAAACAAATATTTGCGGTATATACATTGTGCATTTTATCAACTAACGTTACAATGTTTCTTTAAATATGCCATGCAGCAATACAAGAAAAATAAATAAATAAATAAATAAAACTTTTAATTATACAGCATTATTAGTTGAAGTTAGTTCACACTTAAACTAAAAAGGATTTTTGCATAGAATGTAAAAATGAAATAGTGTTGGAAAAATATTTCATATACTGAATTATTATTCTGCAATATTTTGATTGAAATTCATTTAAAGCTGGTTTTGAAGAAAAAAAAAACAATATTGCTGAATTATATATGCGCAAATTATTATTATTATTACTATTTTAAACTGTTTTTATAGAAATGGATTTCAAACATAAAAAAAAGAAAAGAAAAAAGATTCAGTTTTTGCTGATGTGGCTTTCGAAAAAGAATTCTTTAATCCCCCCCCCCCCCCCGTTTGAAAAGCAAAAATTATGAGATCTAATAAATATTTTTTTTTTTTCTCTTTAACAAATATTAAAAATTACGAGTAAGGTTTTAATATAGGTATTGATACACGTTTTTATTTTTTAAAAATTGATGATTTTTGTTATTTCCTCGTTAATTTCCTCCTTATTTATTATTGAGGGAACATTTCCTGAAGCAGAAAGAGCGCGACGTGCGACATGCGTCGTATAGTTATTTTTGCCCTTGAATAATTTTGCCGACATAATTTCTATTTCTAAAAAAATCAAATTTTTATCATATAATTAACATTTTTTCAAAGAATACTGCATACATACTGCATGCATTTATGGAATGATTTTACAGTATATATATTACAGAAAATGCAGAATAGCAACATTAATGATTATTTATATTCTTAGATTTTCAACATTTAAATAAAGATTCATTAAAAAAAAGATTTAGAATAAAAGAAAAAGAGAAAGTTAAAAACATCACAACTTTTGAAGCTGCAAAATAAAAAGAAGATTTATGGATATATTTCTATATCATTTTATTAATGATTTTTTTCAAATCCGAAGGCGCTAACTTTCTGATACATTTCTGTTTTTTTTTTTTTTTTTTTTTTTTTTCGGAAACGCATAAAATTACCAAGTGTTTTTATTTAGAAACTATGTAATCGAATGGCTTTATCCATTTTTTTATATAAGCAGTTTAAGAAAATGCTATCAAAGTTAGCGTTTTGAATCAAATTTCCGGAAGCGACATCATGGGAAGGGGGAAAAAATCTCCAACTACATGACAAGAATCTCTTATATCTCAACAAGTGTATACAATTTTCTTATTTATCAAAAATAGAAAACTCTATTCGATTCTAAATCTTTTTAACAGTCAGGCTTGTTGATTTTATATATTAATTTACAGTTAAAAATTAGTCAGAAAAAGTGTCAGACTTTCGCGTTGTTGAGAAATGAATTTAAGAACCACTAAGAAGTATATTTCCATAGATTACGTTAACGTATAAATTCTTTATCGCTATTCAAACTTTTACAAATCTTGTTGTCTGCCCTACACATCATAAGCGCAATTAAGTCTGGTTCCGGCCCGGCTCGACTATATGTAGAAAAGCAATGCAAGCCTGATCTCGGCTAGGAACGAGTCTGCTAAAAAAGTATTAAGCCCGGATTAGATACAATGTAACTGCCCGATGCCGATCTGTAAAACTTACATCTCTATATTGATGTTGCCAAATAAGAATCGGTTCGTGATGCACATTTATATTTATTCTCGATAAAGCTGTATTCATTAAAAATAGTTCACATTTTATCGTTTTTGCATAAATCTTTCTAACGGATCGTCCGGCCCACTAAATATTTTATTGGGCCGGCCTGGCCCGTAAGGCCCGTTCAATTTCTTTTCTTTTTCTTTCTTTCTTTTTTTTTAAATTTTAATTTATTTATTTATTGTCGGTCCAGCCCGTTAGAAAATTCGGAACTGCCTCTACCTGTCATCCTGAAAGGAAATGTCAAACAAGCATATTAGAAATTAACGTTTCATTTCAGTTATGTCGAAAAGTGTTAAAATCATAAGTTAATTTAATCAGTATTAACTTATTTTATAATTGTCAATTTCCATCTTTTCTCTTTCACAATTCAATAATGCGGAATGTTCTGACAGTGCTGCGAAATTTCCTTTATGCTTACATGTGTACTTTTTCGGTATTCTCTATCAGTTTTAAAAAAAATGACCAGAAATGTCACATATCATGAAAGATTTTCAGTTACAACAGATTACATCTGTAATGTAATTTTTTTCATGACTGTTAAAGTGATCCTTTCTCCTTCGCCCCCTACCCCCTAAAAAAAAGAAAAAAAATCTTTGCTCTATGCAACACAAGAGTTACTGGCACATTAACGGATCATTTAAAGATATAAAAACACAATACTTGGAGACATAACTATTCAATGATTTGTTATGCAAAGATTTTTCGTTTTCCGATAAATTACTTATATCTTGACTTATAAACAGCTGTTTTCTCATGATGGCAGATTTTTCTTTTTCCGTATTCAAAGCGGTTCCTTGACAACGTTCTTTGAAATATCTTCTTCCTTTATCCAAGAATAGAAAACTATTCGATTGCACAGTTTTCGAATAAGAGTATCTGCATCTTTCCTTCGCTTAAGAACAAAAATGAACTAAAGATGTGTCAAAGTAGTCAGTTTTTATTTGAGTATTGCCATACGGCTCAAACATTTCATTTAAATTTCAGTATTGATGGCATAATCTGAAACATGCTTTACTTGAAAGAAAATTAAACACATTATATCATTATCAAGAGCCGTCTGAAAATTTTATGCATGTATTAAAAGAACACATTAAATGTTTCATATGTCAAAAGATAATACGTCACGATGTGAGAACACTCTAAACTGTGCCATTTATTAAAAAAAAAAATTGGGAAATACTGACTTGAAATGTTCAATTACTGATGAATTTATTCATGATATTGTAATCACGAGAAAAAAAAATCATTTATGACTTAAGATGTAATTCAATTATCAAAAATAAATAAATAAATAATAAAATAAATTTTAAAATAATCTTTAGATAATGAAAAATTCAATAGTTATGCCAGAGGCGAATTAATGACCACACGAGCCCGTAGGCTTGACATATTTGCGGACTTCTTTATCATTTATTCAAAGAGATATATTTCGGTTGATTCAAAATGTACATCTTTTAGATCATATCATAAATCAGATTATAAAATTTAAGTACAGATTTTATGTATATTATATTTGTTTTACAATAAGCTGTATGCATATTAAAACATGAAATTTAATTTGTATACTGTTTCTGTTTAAATTATAGTTATATTGATTTTCTAGATAATCTAAGATATCTAGATAGATCTAGATAATCTAAAAAATTGAATTTTCATAAAATTTAAATAAAATTCAATAAGTTTTGGTCGCAAAACAATATAATATTTTTAAATGTTCTTAGTAAAGGGAGGAGAATAGTTTAGAAATCAGGGACAATATAAAAAAATTGAATTTCTTATGTTAATATGCATAGCATCTTTTAAAACAAATGTGATGCTGTACTTGATTTGCATACTTTGTGCAATTAAGTGGTCTATTCACTCACTTGAAAACACCCGCTTACTGATTCTAAACCCATGCGCAGGGTATTTTCGAATTTCTGAATTAAATTTGAATATTTTCAAACATTTCTTTTTTCTATAGGATAACTTATGTTAGTTCTAATATGGCTTGTTCCACTTATCAGATTTGTAGATTTTTTAATAACATAATTCCACTTTCAGAACTAGTTTCGAAAGTGAAGTATCTTTTTTATAAATTTATCCGAAACCAATATAAACATAGTTGAAAGTGCTTAAAAAATAGTTTATCTGTCCGACTATGTGTCTGAATTCTTAACTTGCGTATATACAGTTGGATTGCTCTGATCTCAATAACACATATGAATTACATGTAATTCATATGTGTTATTGAGATTTTCTGTGCCATGTTCGGTAATGAAAATTAAGTACGTAACGTTCATAGTTTATTTACACAGAGACATTCAAAAGTATTCCAATACATTATGGTCTATGGGGAGATGTATTTTTGTAAATATGTTGTACCTATAATCGTCATCTTGTCTGTCCGCATGTAACAGCGCAAATCTACACAACTGAATGGTTTGAAATGTAATTTATATAATTGTTGGAGAATTTTGTCGAGTCATTTCAAATGACTTACATACTCAGAACTTGAAACATAAAAATAAAAGTATTCTTTATTCTACCAAATCATAGCGTAATTGATTCAGTGATATCCCATGACAGGTTATGATTCTGGCTTTATAATGTTGATTACGTCCTAGTTAAGATGGAGTCTTATTAGTTTCGTATTACTGAATTTAATATGTATAATCGTATCAAATATCATGTTCATGCATTTTTGCATAATTGAACCAATATCTGAATATTTATAAAACTAGTTACAGTACGAACGCACTTCATTTCCCACGTTTGACGTGCAATTTTCAACTTGTACATCTTCTTCCCAGGCAGAAGTTATTTTCTTCATTATTATAATCAAAATCTAATAAGTATTAGTGCATAATCAATAATCATCAGACTAGGTTACACTAAATATAAAATTTCTTTTAATTTTGTGCAATAGTTTTGCAATATAGTAGCACTCATAAATTTTTAATAAACGGACAGAAATCGTTTAAAGAAAAATAATCATATTTAAGATATCCAGAAATTTGAAATACAGGGCTTTCTTTAAAAAGATGAGTGTGTGTGTGTGTGGGGGGGGGGAGATTTAATAAAAAGAATATTGCCCAGTTAAACTGGTGACATTGAGATCACAGGCTATGCACACTGATTGTACTATTATATAATAATACTATTACAGCCTTATATAATAATGCCCTTCGAAAAACAAAATAAGAGAGGAAATAGCCTCGCATTTTTTTCTTTTTTCTTTTCTTTTCTTTTCTTTCTTTCTTTTTTTTTTTTTTTTTTTTTTTTTACACTTAATGATTGAACCCCAAAACTAATCAGTAATGCACCTTATCATATAATAATCCTGCATCCAAAATTTGGTAGCAAGTCGGATATTTCTGCATGAAAACCCATTTATGTAATTAAAGAAGAGTTATCCCCCTTTCCCTCTTTTATACTAAACCATTAAACCTCCAAAACTATTGAGAAATTCAACTTATCAAAAAGAACCAACATCCAAAATTTAAAGCAAATCGAATAATTCTGCATAAAACTCCATTTAGCTAACTTAAGAGGGGTAATCGTCCTTAACTTACTTTATATTTAATAAAAGAAGCCCACAATTAATCAGGGAAGCTTTTTACTTTGAACCTGTATTGAAAAATGGAAGCAAATTGGTTAATTCTGCATACCTAAATTAAGAGGCGTAGTCCCCCCTATTTCCTCTTTATATTTATCCAATGAGTTCCAAAAACAAATCAGGGAAGCGTCTTATCACAATAAACCTATATAAAAAATTTGAAGTTAATAGTTAAATTTTGCGTGAAAAACACATTAACCTAAATTACGAGGGGTTACACTCCATTCCCCCTTTATACTTATCCAATGAACACCCAATACTAATCTCGGAGGCACCTCATCAGAATGATCCGATACCTAAAATTTGAATGAAATTTGGTAATTCTATATGAAAAAACCCATTTTTCTGAAAAGGGGGGGGGGTAAATTCCGTCCCTAATACTTATCCAAAGAACTTCAAAAAATAATCATGGAGGGGCCCTCATCAGAATGATTCTATGTCTAAGATTTGAATGAAAATGGGTTTTTCTATATGAAAAACCCATTTATCTAAATTATTGGGGGGGGGGGGATTAGTCCCTGTTCTTTGTTCCTTATATTTATTCGATGTACTTCGAAAAGTAATCATGGAAAAGCCTTATCAGAATGATCCTGTACCTAAAATTTGAATGAAATCTGAAAATTCTGCATGAAAAACACATTTATATAAAGTAAGGGGGAAGGCATTAGTCCCCGTTCTCCTTCTTATATTTATAAAGTGCACTCCCAAAATCTAATCAAGGTAACGCCTTATCAGAATAAACCTATATCCAAAATTTTAAGTAAGTCAGACATTTTTATCATGAATTATCGCGTTACACACATATATACAAAACGGGCGGTGCATAAGCTCTCAGGCTTAGATAGGCTGTGATCTAAAAATTAAAAGCTGAAAATAGACAAACCGTTTGATTCAAACTTTTAAAAGTCTTTAAAATATATTATTCGTAGAGTTGCTTAAAAAATCTTGGCTTGACTGCCGCGGTTCTGTGTATAACTATCATAAATGCATGTCAAAAAAGTTCTTTTTTTTTCTTTTTTTGTGGAAATAGAAGAAATTAAAAATGGATAGTATTCAGAATACAATCTATGTTAAATCTTAGTACTGGGGCCCCTTTTCGTTCGGGCCCCTAGACTTTAGACTGCTCAGTTTAATGAATAATCCGCCTCTGGTTATGCCTGCAAATATCATGATTTATGTTTCATAATGAATCAGAACATATTTTTAAATCTCATCTAATGTAAAATTTGCATGATACATTTTTACATAAAAAAAAGTTATGAACAATAAATTCTACGATGGAATCGTGTCATTTGATCTGAAAGCTTTATTTGACTAGCTTTAAAGTATGTTCAAGTAAATACTTTGAAGAACTTAATATTTAACCATTCGAATTATCGCTGAAGAAAATGGTTTTCAACAAACCTCATTAATAAACTTATCTACAAATTCTGTTTTCATAAAAATATCAAGAATGTAAACCATATAGGAATGATATATAAAAGTTTTAACTATTTTCCTGGTTTGTACCAGAAGTTACAATATGTTCTATTGAACCACTTAGACATAATATAAATGTAATAGCCTGGTCATCAAAGAAATAAAAAGGTAATTTGCAAGAAAATAGATCCGACACCGAAATATGAATTAGCTGGTCTTTATGAGATTCCTTTCAGAACTGATAGCAATAGAAAAATTCAAATGTCCAGTTATGCATTTGAAGGTTAAAGTGATGCAGGAGAACAAAGTGATGTAATAAAAAAGTCCTTCCGGTCAGTGCTGGTAGGAAGAGGTAGCTTTCACATTCCTTGCTTAGAAAAAAAAAAAATCACGAAAATTATAAACGAATTTAAAAATGGGTCAGAATGTAAGCAGTTTGGATTTAGGATTTTTTCTTCAACTCCTATTATTGTTGAATTTATTTTTGCTATAAGAATTGGTCCTATCAAAAACGTGTCATCATAAAAGTTGTAGATATTATTAAGACGATGTATAATAAATTTATTTGGAATTGATATCTTAAGAACTGATGAAGTTATTGATTTTTTTTCTTCTTCTTTTTCCCTCTTATTGTTTTTGTTTTCGTTTTTAATTTTCCTTTGCAAAAAGAATTACTCCTATCAAAAATTGTAAATACAAAAGTTTTCGATAATATTAAGAGTATTTATAAAAAAAAAATTAGTTGGATTTGATATCTTCAGAATCGACAAAGTTGTGATCTTTTAATTCCAAAAATTCTATTTTTTTAATTTATTTTTTATTTTTTTATTTTTATTTTTATTTTTTTTTATTTTATTTATTTTTATTTTTTATTTTATTTATTTATTTATTTATTTATTTTTTGCCCTTTAAGCCCATTTTTAATTTTATCAAAAATCTGTCATGCATAAATCTTTGGCTCATTTTTTAGAAATAATATAAACTTTAAACTGATTTGATATTTTAACTAAGAAGTTATGGGGTTTTTACGGTTTTCACAAAACCCTTCCCTATTCCTACTTCCTTGGTCCGATTTTGCCCATTAACGAACGTGACCGAGATTTTTTGCGCCTTGATTTTATGTAGCAGTTTGGAAGAGATCTGAGCCGAATTAAAGAAGTTATCGTGTCCATAAAAAAGTTACATTTATATGTATTTATACTTTCTTAAAATGTCAGCCAAAAAATAACTTAAGTTGAGCCAAAATTCGCTCATCTCATGTTTTGAAAGGCAGCTTCTCATAAAGAGTTGATCGCAATAGGTAAGTATTTCATACGAAATCTATCTAAAAACAGAGAAAGAAAGAGAAGGAGAGAGAGAGAGAGAGAGAGAGAGAGAGAGAGAGAGAGAGAGAGAGAAAGAGATTGAGATTGATTGATTGATTGATTTTAAGATTAATTTATAACTTAAAAGCTCAGGTACAGCAAGTACGTAAAAAGCCTAGTTTTTTCTAACATAACACAAAAATACTTCAATTAAAAATTATATTTAATTGTAATATAATTTGCAATGTCATAATATCCTTAAAATAAACAAATTATTCATGCTTTTCTATATATATTAAAAAAAACCCACAGAAAATATAATAAATTTCTGCAAGTAAAAGAATAAAATAGCCAAAATCTTATTTTTTCATTCTACATTTGCAATAATAAATTTATACCAAATACTGGAGGCTAAAGAAGAATGAAAGAATGACACCGGCTGCATTGCTATTATAAAAAAAAAAATAATAATAATAAAACGTAAAAAAGAACCAATTGATATAAAATTTTAAGCAAAGAAAACCTTTTTTAGATATATATACATATACATATAATCATCTTAAATTAAGATATTGAGTTTAGCATAGCATAGTCGAATTAAATGATTTTGTTTTATATCTTAATAGGGTAAATTATGGTGTATGGTTTATTTTTTCTAATTTCACATTACTCTGCTTTTAATTTATTTATTAATTTATTATTATCACGTGTACGATAATTATTTTTATTTTTTACACCTTTTAATTTTTCTATCCAGTTTAGTAATTTTTTTTTTTTTTTTTTTTTATGTTATTTCTTTATGTTTTATGTATGTTAGTAGCTCCAAATTCGTATTATTTTGCTTTTTGATGGCTAATACGAAGATGAAACCACACCCTTCATTTGTAGTTCCAAAAATTTTGCTTTGGTTCTACAAATCCCATCTGTATTCATTTTCTTTCTTTATTTAATTTTTTCCTCTTGTTCAATGTGGTTTTATTTTTCTTTTAAATTCAAATGGTTCATACTGTAATACAATTAATGGTTTTATATATATATTAATTTTTTTGAATTTATATGTATTAAAAAAAATGTTATGGATTAAAAAGTTGATAAAAATATCTGAAACACTGAATGCTGGGAATTCTCACTAAGTGCTCATAATGCTGCTATTTAATGTTTTGAGGATTTCAGCTATAACTGGCTATTCATTATATTTACTCTGATTATTGTAAATATCACTAGTATTTAATGTAGTTTTACATAATTATTGCAAAATATAAATGTCTATTATTGCATGCTAGATTACTGCATGCTACTAACAAATGAAGGAGTTTTTACAATTTATGTAATTACTAATTATCACATTATTAATCAAAGTATAAACGCACATATTGTGTTTGCAAGTTGAGGTTTAATTGTTTTGGAAACTCAAAACTGTTGGTCACTATTCATTATTTGTACACTGGAGGAAAAATTGTAACAATCCGATTTAAATAAATAATAATAAACAAAAAATCAGAGTTAAATAAAAATAAAATGTAATTTTAAAAAATCAATGTTTTTTACACCCTAGTTTAGAATAGAAAACAAACGTAAATGTTATCTGAAATCGGAACTTATTACTAATGCATTCGTGATTTTAAAACTATACTGAATATTAATACTACTTTTCATGCAAACACATTGTTAAAAATTTCTAACTTTTGCTGCACTGCTACTACACCGCTTTTATAGAATGTCTCTATTTTGATTTATACTTTTCTTTGAATTTACGAAATACAGACGATACGTATCTGCGTACGTGCGGAGTACTTTTTTTTTTTTCTTTTTTTTTTTTTTTAATGACAGTTTTGAAAAAATATAATAATTTTTAGTTCTATTGTATTACAGAATGATAAGAAAACATAAAATCCTAGCAATATCTTTTTAATATTTTAAAAAATTGGGGGTTTTTACTGTTTTTTAGCAAAATTTCACGTTTACATTCTATTCAAATAAATAAATTTCAATTTCCTTTATGCTGCACACTTCTGTGTTACACTTATCTGTGCACTTAACTAGGAGTTTTACAATATCTTCAAAAATAGCCGAAAAATTTCAAAATATGTAAAAAAGTACATTTTTTTTAGTAAAAATTACCATTTTTTCATATTCGAGTGCCTATAAAATAATTAAATTATCACATATAGCTTAGATTCTAGATCAGAGCATAGTGAGTGATATGGAAAACATTCTTACAAAATTTCACTAAAATATCTTTAAATCTTTATATCTAATTAAGTTTATCGCACATGGAAATAGCGAAAAAAATGATTTTCCAGAAATCGCCTTTAATGATTTCTTTTTATAGGTAAGAAACTAGAATATTTAATTTTTGAACGCTTATAATTCATCACAATTATATTCAAACACTTCCTTAACTTTATTTTTAACCATTTTTAACTTCTTAGTAACTCTTTTTGTTTTCCTGGTAAGTTTTTCTGTGTATAAGCGAGGGACGATTTGAATTTTTTATTCGTAGCAAAATACCATGTTTGCGCCAGACAGCGTACACTCAATTCAAATAAAAATATTCCAATTTCCTTTATGCTGCACACTTTTATTACACTTATCTGTGCACTGAAATAAGAGTTTTACAATATCTTGAAAAATAACCAAAAATTTTCAAAATATATAAAAAATACTTTTCTTAAAGTAAAAATTACCATTTTTTCATATTTGAGCCTATAAAATAATTAAATTATCACATATAGCTTAGATCATAATTCAGAGCATCGTGAGTGATATTGAAAACATTACCAAATTTCACTTAAATATCTTTAGAACTTGTTTTTGTTATGAAGCTAATCGAACATAGAAATTATGAAAAAAAAAAGTAATTTTCCAGAAATCGCATGCATGTATTTTCTTGTAAAAATCTAATATATTTAATTTATACACTTAAAATGCATCACATTTATATTCTAACCCATTTTTAACTTCATATTTAACCATTTTTAACTTCTTAGTAGCACTTTTAATTTTCCTGGTAAGATTTGCAGAGGATAGCGAGTGACTTTTAAATTTTTTATTCGCTCATCATCAATTTTAAAACTGTTTATGATCATATTTTGTTCAACTGATACTCCTAATTGTTCGAATACAGGTAAAAGTCCTAAATATCCTGAATTATAAATTAAAACTGATAAACTGAAACAGATTTAGAATCATAATAGATTGTTCTTTCATAAAAAACAATAAAAAAAATTCGAAACTTTTCACAGAAATGGCCATTTTGATGTTTATTAAAATTGCCATAACTCCTTTTCTAATAATAGTAGAAATGAAATTAAAACAGATTTGGAATCGTAAAAGATTGCTCTTTCATATCAAACAATTAAAAAAAAATTCGAAAATTTTCACCAAAACAGCCAATTTGATGTAGGCAGATACCTTAAACACATTTACAATATATTTTTTTTAACAGAAATACATAAAACTGGATGGCCTGACTATGGAAGCGAATCGGAATCGACCTGTATCTCCATTTTGATGAATAAATGACTTCTTAAGTTAACAGCGATTTTGATCACGTGACAAATACGTTTTTAAACCCTGCTTGAATGTGTATTCTTCTTTTTCACAGAAATTCGGTTAAAAACGCCCATTTAGACACTATTTTCTGAAAAGATCTATTGCGTTTGCAAATAAACCAGAAAAATATTTTGATAACATAGTTTTTGAACAACAGCATCATTTTCATGCATATCCGAACAAATATAAATTAAAATTTATGTCATAAAGTTTCGCTTTTAGATTTAAGAATAGCCTTAAAGAGTACAATCGAATCTAAAAAAAACATATCATCAAAAAATCTGAGAAGCCAGAAAAAAACCCTCATAAAATTGGTTTTTAAAGATTTTTTTTTTTTAAATAAAAATTTTAAGATTTTATTTATTTTTTTATTTTTCTATAATTATACAGCACTTTACAGAAAATTTGATGATTTAGATA
Organism: Maratus speculifer; assembly: GCA_964019185.1. Classification (NCBI taxonomy): domain Eukaryota; kingdom Metazoa; phylum Arthropoda; class Arachnida; order Araneae; family Salticidae; genus Maratus; species Maratus speculifer. Next base: position 55,823 of record CAXHSM010001457.1, on the reverse strand, counting down.
ATTTTTGAAGCTTGAAAATAACCAAAATTTTATATTCCTATAGCAATCAATTATAAACAACATACACACAGGGGTGCAGAATATGTCCGATCCGGCGATCTAGGATAGGGGGGAAATTTTAACCAACCAGAGAATTTTTGCAGAAACATATACAGTTGATTTTGATTTTAACAACGAATTCCATAATTCCAGAGAAAATTCACTATAAACAAAAAGATCCATATGGCGACCTTCACAAAATTCATGTGTACCATATGTCACAGGTGAATCAATTAAAAATTTTCTGAAAATTAAAAAAAAAAAAAAAAAAAAAAAAAAAAATCACCAGTCTGAAAATTTGGATACAAAAAATACCGTAAACTTTTTCCAAGAATTAAAAAAAAAAAAAAAAAAAAAAAAAAGTTTCATCACGAGATCGCCAAATTAACTGCAAATTTTGTCTAAAGAACTACAAGTTTCGTCAAGAAATCACGAAATGAACACAAATTTTGTCAAAAGACTGCAAAATAAACGCCCATTTCTACAAAAGACCGCGAAAAAAACTGCGGATTTAGTCAAACACAAAACAACCACAAATTTTGTGAAAAAATCGCAGGATTCCATCAAAAATGGCGAAACAACCACAAATTTCATTATTAGATTGCTAAAACTGCAATTTTCGTAAGTAAAATTTAAAAAGAACGCAAATTTCACCTACAAATGAAAAAAAAAAAAAAAAAAAAAAAAAAACAAATCTTGTCAAAAGATCGCAAAAAACCACATTTTACGTCAAAAAAATCTTTAAACGACCACATATTTCGCCAAAAAATGGGCAAAAAAAATCTGCAAATTTCGTTAAAATATTGCAAATATCGTCAAAATATCACAAAATAAACGCAAATTCCAACAAAGGATCACAAAACAATAATAAATTTTGCTAAACGATAATTTTTTGTTTTGTTAAAAGATCATTTGTTAAAAGGCAAAGACTACAAATTTCGTCAAACGATCGCTAAAAATAGTGAATTTAGTCAAAAGGCTACAATAAATAAATAAATAAATAAATAAATAAATAAAATAATAATAATAATAATAATGCTGGGAGTGGATTACCCCCCCCCCCTTTACTGTAACCTTTTAGAAAATTTTGTGTGATTTTCAGAATTTTTTTTTTTACTCAGAAATACTCTTGCTCACATACTTGTGCATAAGTTCAGACATAATGGAAAAATTGATTTTCTATACATATGGTAGTACAGCATTTATCTATAACATGCCGTGAAATTTTGGGGAAATTTTCATACGGATTGGGGGAAATGTTGAGAGTAGAAACATTTTCTGCACCCCTGCATACACAACCTTTACAACAACGTTAATATGGTGTTCTATTCTTTATTCATCTAGGTCCCACCAGTGGCCGCGAGGTTCTGACTTCCAAACTGGTAAACGGTAGGTGCTGGGTTCGAACCCAATCGCGACCGTCGTCCTAACCGTTTGGAGTTTTCCGTGGTTTTCTTCGAACATTGCGTAAATATGGGTTAGGTTCCCTCAGAAAGACCCCCCCCCCACACGGAGGCCATCCCACCCCTTAGGGCCTATATCCCACAGCGTAGATAATTGGCCGACATAAATACAAACAAACAAACAATCTTTATTCATCTTATGAAAATATTTGAACACTTCAGGAGTATGTGAGAAACTAATTGCGCAATTGTGTTTGAAATATTACAAAAGAAAACGAAAATATATTTATCTAAAATAAGAAAGCAAACGGTATGTATATCTGTACAGTAAAATGTAAATCTTTATAATTAAAAAATTAAAATAAAGTGAATCCTGCTTGATCTATAATTGATAAAAATAGAAAAAATAATATTTTAAATGAAATATGAGAGAAATATGATACTATTAAAGATATTTTACAATTATTAAAGGATTTTATTCCACAGGAATATGCAGAGCCATCGCTGAGACTTTTTACTGGTTAGGGGGGGGGGGGACAAATCAAATTATATTTGGAAATTTTGCTAAGTCTATCGGAAATTGAATGTGTGTTATAGCTGTTATTAAAGTTTTAAAAATATTTGGCAATTTTGTATGTAATTTTTTTCAAAGTGCAACAGGATTCTCTTTTTTTTTTTTTTTTTTTTTTTTTTTTTTTTTTTTTTTGAGGAGGGAGGCGTGAGTGAGGGTATTGATAATCCATATGGAATTTACTTACATATTTAGTTCTTAAGTTGGCTTTTTTTTATTTATCTAAACTTTAACTTTTGATTTTAAATAGAATAAACTTTCTCTAAGGCAAAATCGATCAAAATCGGATTTTTTTTTCCCCTTTACAGTAGACAATATTTCATCTTAGACAAATTTTACTTTTATGTTTATAAATTCACAGGGCATGAAAATCTTTTCGAGGATGAATTTCCTTCTGACACAGAGTGCCCATTACAGAAAGTTTATTGTATTTGCATATGCAATTTCTAAAAACACAATTGATTTTTTTCTTTCTTTCTTTTTAATATAGAACTTTCACTTCAAAAATTTATTAATATTCCAATTGATTGTAAATTTGAGAAAATCAGGCAATGAATAAATTGATTTTAGAAAAACGGGATTTTCAGATCAGTAGACAAATCTATAAATTATACAAACAAGCCAATACAGCCTTAATTTTGTTCTCCGGAAATATATATTTTATCCAATTTTTTATTCTAAACTTATAATATTTGGAATTTACAATATAAATAAAATGAAAAATACACCTAGTGATTTTGATGCAATTATAGAAAATTGAGACATGTAGGCACTATTTTGGATAAAAGTTTGGAGAGTTTTACATTATTGTCAAATTAATGCTTAAGTTTATTTCGTGTTTAAGAATTTTTTCAAATGCAAATTGGCTACTTTCTGACCCATTTTTGAATTCATTTTTGTTCATAAACGTATCAAATTAGCAGATGACCTTATTCAGAAATGATGCAATCGAACTGTTTTTTTTTTCTTTTTGGGGAACAAACGCTCAGTCAAATTTGGCGTTTTGAACCTAATTTCCAGAGACGAAAGCGCAAGAAAGGAGAAAAAATCATCTTCCTGAGAGAATTATATACTTATAATTCCACATGTTAATCACTTATAGGAAAAAACTGTTTGATTACAAAAATATCTTGAATATGGTTGTGTCTGAAGTGTGCTTATATTTAAAAGTGAATCAGAAAATGTCTTCGAAGGAAAATAGTTTTCGAGTGCTGCCTTAATCGAATTCGGCCATGCGATTGTCGTCAAGTTCTATAGGTGGCTGACCTACTTTTGATTAAAAACTACTGTTCTAAAACTTTAATATATGTCTTGTACACATATTCAATACATGCTTTAAATTTCAAGTTATTTACATGATGATATTTCCAGTTCTATATTTACTTGCATTTTAAACGAATTAGAATGATATTATTTCATACAGATTAATAATATGAAAATATATCAGCTTTTGGATAAAACTTTTTGTAAATGTAGAACTAAATCATATTATCCTGCTTTACATTACACTTTTTTCTTAAAGCGTAAATTGAAAACCGTTAAATCGACATATTTAAACTAAAAATAATGATATTTATTCATAATTTCGGATAGTATTATTTATTTTTTCTTTTCTTTTCTCTCCATAGAATTTAACATATTTTAGTAGTATTTTTGAGAAACGCAGTTAAAAATTACAATAGCAAAATAAATTTAAAAACTTTAAGAATTTTAAATTTTAATATTGTTGCAATTTTATTGATTAACTCTCCAATAATAAGAAAAATAAGACTGCTTAGAAAATCTCGTTCATCTACCTTAAAATATTGATATTTTGTTTACTAAGCATTAATTTATATGAAAATAATGTATTGCATTCCATTTCATTATTGCAACTAATACAATGTATGCAACTAATATAACACGGTGATATACTAAAAAACATACATGTATTTATCCTTAGAACTGTGTTCTAAAAACAACCTTTAAAATAAGATAAGAATCACATAGCATGCACCATGGGATCGTACGAAGGTCAGGGGTCGTATATCATGTTATTTTCCATCGTGTAAAAACGTTCTGTCAGTAGAATTCTTAATGGGTTTTTCAATTTAGAAAATGACATGTGTTCTGAGGGTGAAAATCTTTAAACGCAGTACGAAAATGGAGTATTTAACGGTCTGTTTTTTCGCGTTTCACACTTCCGTTCTTATCGGTATGTATAATTACTCATTCCTAATTACCCCTAAATTCTCACACTCTGTCTCTCAGTGTCACACTCATGATGCATCTATTTTGGCTCTCAAGCACCCAATTGACAAAATGTTTATTCCCCTCCTCCCAAGTTTAAAAAAATCCTCCTTTTGCTTCTTGAAATATGATAAACTTTATTAGGGGGGGATATCTTGTAATTTCATTTCTAGTTTCCAAATAAAGTTCTTTCCAAATTTTGGTAACTGGCCATCAGTTGGTTAACAGAAAAAAAATATTTTACTTGTAATATATACTGAACATATAATTCCTTTTTGATTAGGTTTTAAACTTTTAAAATGGTATAGTAAAAAATGTCCTCGACTTTTTAATTTTTAACGATTTTTAGTGAGATTTTTTATACCATTTTTAGTGGATTTTTTCCATTCTTCTGCAGTTTTTAATATTGGAAAGAAACGTTTTAAACTTTTAGTCGAATATAGTACATTTTGTACATCACGATTTTAGAAATTTTTGCAGTTTTTTGTCCTTTTTTGTGTTTTGTGGTGATATTTGGACATTTATAAAGGGATTCTGTTTCAGACTAACATATTAAATTTTGTCTCCGCGGTTTTCAATGCAAAATTTTGCATAATTTCGTTTTTTGTGCCAATTTTACATACATGTATAAATGTATACACATTCGGCAGTGAATTTTTGTTAGAATGCTATACGTCTCATTGTAATAAATTTTATCCACTGGGATTTTTGAAAGGTTTTTTTTTTATTTCCTTTCTCGATTTTTCGACATTAGTAAAAAGAAATGTCGTATTCTAACGTTTAAGATTAATATAAAAAAATTTTTTACATAAAGTTTAATTACATAGATCAATTTTTGGAATTTTTCTATCATTTCGCCTTTTTTTTTTTCGTTTGTAAGATTAGTTCGGTTTTAAACTTTTACTCTAATATAGTGGATTTTATCAGCTGCTATTTAAAAATTATATTTATTTTTTATTTATTTATTTATTTTTTAAGCGTTCTTTTTTTTACATTTGAGGAAAAATTCCGGTTACTGTCTTCTAGGAAAATATATTCAATTTTGTTCTGTATTTTTTTAAAACTATTTTTAAATGATCCTTATCGTTTTTCCGAGTTTTGCGGCGATTTTTAGGGTTTCGTTCATCTGACGAAACCCTATTCGTCCTTGTCCTCTATCTGTCTGTCACAGAGTCCGTACACAAATTCTATACAAGTCAGAGCATTCAAATTTTGTGTACTTACAGCTGAATACCTCTTGTAACACAACAAATCATAAAAGTTTGAAAAAGACTATTATTTTAATTAAAATATTTATTTTAATATCATCTGTTTTATTTTTATTTATTTATTTATTTATTTATTTATTTTTGTCTTCTAATTGATTCCAAAGTTTAAATAGATATAAAAATTGTTATGTATCTAGCATAAATTAATGGATTAAATAAATCACGTAATAAACGTGTATTTGTTTTTATTTTGGTAATTAATTCCAGAATTGTCTTATCTTCATTCTCAATCATGTTTGTCTTTTCTCAAGTTTTGGATCATTCGAGACAACAGCTCAGCTGCTATAAGTCTCACAAGAAATCCCCCTCCAAACCAAATCCAGAATTGTATTTTTTGGAACGGGAAACCACGTGAGGCGGAATTAAAAGAGAGAGATATTTTTGATTATTATTATTATTATTAGGATTTGATAATCGCAGTACAATTTTTTTTAATTATTGATTTTACAAATACTGTGGTACTTCCGCATGCGGATGTTATTTCATTCGCTGGAAAAATTCAGGGGGAGGAGAGGTCGTCCGACAAGGGGTTATTTTCTAAATTTTATTAAGTTTGGGAAACCTAAAGAATCAATCGCTTTGAACTTTATAACACATAGTAAGAATAAGAATAAAGTTTTTTGAAAGAGATATTAAACGGAACCCCCAGTGCGATCTGTGATCACATTTACCTACTTGTTTGACTTTATTGAAAGGAATTCTACGTTAAAAAATTTAGCTAAATATATTAAAATTTATCCCCCGCGATTTTTGAATATTTAGTTATTTTAAATGATACTTTCAATACGATTGTTAGCGATTGTTATTTATTTTTTTCTTTTGCGTTCTGCTGCAAGTTTTTGACATTCGTTACACAAGCTTTTTTTTAAAAAAATTTAGCCTAATTATAGGAAATTTTGTTGTAAATTTTATAAAACTTTGTATCGATTTTCAGCGTAATACATTACATTTATTTATCCGCGATTTTTGATTTTTTCGTGACTTTTAATGCAATTTTCAACATGAGTTTTTGACATTCGTAACAGGAATTTTGTTATTAACTTCAACTGTGAATTTATTTGTGAAAAAATTCCTTTTAGACTAGGTTAAAGCACTGTAATAAATTTTGTCTTTCTGCAATTTTTAACCTTTAGCAACCTTTACATTTTTTTTTTTTTTTTTGGAAGCAATTTTTTAACGTTATTAAAAAAGAATCCAATTATAATCTTTTAATCTAATGTACTAAAATTTTTCCTCGTTTCAGCTAAATTTAATTGAAATTTGCTTAGCAAATTTCGAACTTTTGTGAATTTTTTAATGATTTTTTTTTTTTTTTTTTTTTTTTTTTTTTTTTTTTTTTTGTAGGAGGGGGGGGGGGGGTTCTATGGCGGTTTTTCGACTTTACAAAAGAAATTCTTTTTTAATCTTAAATAAATTTTACTCTCTGCAATTTTTGAAATTTTAACAATTCTTTATATACTATTTTTAGCGCCCCCCCCCCTTTTATTTTCTTTCGCGATTCGCTGTGATTTATTTCGCATTAGTAAAAGAAATTCAGTTTCAATCTTCCAATCCAATATAGTACATTTTGTTCTCTTTTCTATAACTTTAATAAGAACTTATGGATCGATTTTTTTAAAAAATATTTTGCTATTTCTCTTGCGAATTCGCGTTTTGTGCAATTTTTTTAGGTGCCCGGAAACGCAGCGCCCATCAGGTTAGCTGTGATTAAATTATTTATAGCAAATGAAAATCTAATTGTTTTCTATATTTATTAGCATGATATAGCAAACGATTTTCACAAAGAAAAAAAAAGAATCAAGGTGAATTTATTATTGAATTAAATATTTCATTGTTGATAGTTGTGTGTTTGAAAATAATATTTTTATTGTTTTAATTGTTAGTGTTTCATTTGAAATGATTGGGTAATTTTCTCTATCTATCATCATTTTTCTATTTCATATCAATAATACAGGGTTGTTATAATGAAAGTTCGCCTATTCAGAAGGCTCTAGAGCCGGTTCTATGGCTCCAAACGAAGCAAAATTTCACTAGTATGTAGTTGAAGTGATGCGCTCTGCGAAAATCGAAAAAAAAATTAGTTAAAATTTTTGTCAATAGATGGCGCTGCGCCAGTATTTAAGACGATGTTTGCAGATTCATTATATCAATCAGTGTGACCGTTTTTGGATTGTTGTAAGAAATCTGGACTGTTGTAGGACTTACAACAAGCTAAATCAAGCCAAAATCTCAGGCTAAAAGATAGTTGTCAGTCTATTGATATACTGACCATCAATAGATGGCAGGACTATCGAATTTATTTTTAGCTTGTTGTCAGTCCAAATCTAGCCTGCTTTTAGCTTGAAAAAACGGTCACACTGATATCAATTTCAGTCAATCCAGATGGAGCACACAAATTTAATGACTGGCTTGCTAAATCAACGGCAGCAGTAGCAATATCTTCAATGCTAGAAAAGTCTACCTTTTTTCGTTCTCTGCCAGGAAGAATGTCGAGTTTTAATGTTTCCTCGAACTTTTTAACCATTTTGTGAACTACATAATCTGACATTAGTCCACGTCTAATATCTTTTAATTTCCGGAATTCTCGAAGAGTTACAACTGCGTTGCTGTTATTTTGATAAAATGACTTTATAAGAGGTGCTTTTCAAAGTTACCATTCTCCACAAATCGTAGATTCAAATGCTTTTCAGAAACAATCAACTGCACCAGTGTCAAAGAAATCTCAAACACACTTTATCAGCAAATTTTAAATCGTCAGTTGGTTAGAAGGGTATTTCAAATTTTCGAAGTTGCGACGTCACTTTGACGTCGTTCTTTGAACATTTGAATAAAATGTTATCTGTTTCAAGAATTGGGTGAAATTTTGTAATTTGGTGTGTTTCATCTGGATTGACCGAAATTGATATACTGAATCTCAAGAAGTTTACTTTTACAAACTGTTAAACAGATTTCCTGTATTTTGTTTTTTAAAAAATAAAGAAATCTGCAAATATCGGCTTAAATATTGACGCAGCGCCATCTATTAAAAAAATTTTAAACTAATTTTTTTTTCGATTTTCGCAGAGCGCATTTCTTCAACTACGTACTAGTGAAATTTTGTTTCGTTTGGAGCCATAGAACCGGCTGTAGAGCCTTCTGAATAGGCGAACTTTAATTATAACAACCCTGTATATTGCGAAGTTTGCACTAAATTTATTTATTTATTTATATTTTTTCATTTTATAATATTGATTTTGATATGATTTGAATTTGATTGATTTTGATAATGTGTGATTTCGCCTAAGCTAAATCAAGAGAAATTACTCTCTTCTCTAAACTTTTGTCTTATTTTTAGTAGCTGTTTTCTTATTAATATTATCAATATGCGATTTTGTGTTGTATATGCAATTTTCAAAAGATAAATAACTTGTTATACTAAATCATTGTTTTTCTTTTTCTGTTTGAAACTCATACACAAATATTATATGCAATGTGATTTATTTTAAATGTTTAACATATTTTGTCACAGTAATATTTATTTTTAAAACACTCTTTACATATTGTAACAATTTTTTTTTCCTAATATCCATAACGTGCTTGATTTTTCGAAATGAAAAACAAGTTAAAAGAGATTTTGAAGTATTACTGTTATTCTTTATATGAGACTTCCTGGCCTTTTTTTATATACTAGTATAATATTATTTATTAATTTAATTTCAAAGTATCTGTTGTTATTTTTAAAAAGATTCAAAAATAAAATACAATAAATAAAGCAGTTTAATTATTTTAAATTCGTTAAATATAAATATATTTTATAATGCATTTTATATGTATGTAAATAAATTATAGTTATTATACTAATTTACTTATTTTTTAAAGTCTGAGTAGTGGTAAAAAAAAAAAAAAAGTCATAGGGGCGGCAAAATAAAGCTCGCCTCAGGCGGCGAAATGCCTAGCGCCGGCCCTGCAACAGAGGATAAATAAAAGATTACAATTGAATGGTATACACTATTTTTCTTTTCGATTGCTATATCATATACAGTAATTTTGCATCATATTTAAACCTATATATCCTCAAGCAATCCAATACATTAAAGAAACTAATATAGTTTAGAAAAAAAAATGCAAAATAAGTATTAAAAATATCATAATTAGGATCTATAACGATTAAAAAATGTGTTTTAAAATTATGTCTTTGTAGCTTACTAAACAAGGGTAAATTTCAAAAGACTGCTTTCAGAGCTATACAATGACAATATCACTATTGCATTCGAAACAATATTCTAGCTCAGAATCTGCCATGCAGATCCTAAGAAAAAATAAACTGACTATAGTCGGATTGAACATGAAGATCCCTTTCTTCGCATCAGATAAAGATCAGCCGTGCCCCATAGATGTAGGAATAACTAGATTACGCACACGGGGAGGAAAGTTGATTCTCCGCGCGCGAACGATTCTTCTCCACTAGAGTGGCAAATAGCCGACCATCCAGATGAAAATGTGCATTTTTAAAATGCATTTATATCTATATACATATGCATATTTTAATCCTTCATGAATATTTCAAAGTTTATATCTGATTTTTAATCACCAATTAGTACTTTTTATCACGAAGTTACTTTTTATGAATAAAATAAATAAGAATAATGGAATTTTTTTAACAACTATCTTCAAATACCTTTTAACCTGGAAATTAAACAAAACCGTATGCGCATCAAAATCAGTAATTTTCATCTTTTTTAGGGGCGTCCGTAATTATGTAAATACATAGCACGTATAGTTGTCGTTCATTCTGTCCGTCTGTCTGTCGATCCGTCCGCATACAACAACACAAAAACTACCCAACCGAATCGTTTGAAAATTAAAATATGTAATCATTACTTAATTTTGTTGAGTCATTTCAAATTTTATGAAAATCGGATGCATAGATCAATTACAGGGACAATCAAAAGTATTCCGTTACATTACGGTGAATGGGGAAAAAAGTTTCAAATGCATTGTAATCGTTTTAAATTTAAAATATACAATTATTAGATAATTTTGTCGAGAAATTTCAAATTTTATGAAAATCGGATGTATAGTTTAATTAGAGGGGCAATCAAAGTTATTCCATTACAATACGATCAATGGGAAAAAATAGTTTCAAGTACATTTTAATTATGTTAAACTCTTTCGAATATAATAGAATTGACATGAAACTATAAAGTATATATATACTAAAATATACATTTTGTACAATCTGTGATGCAAAAAATTTTTATTATTAAATTACAGGGCCACACAAAAGTATTCCACTACATAATGCTATACGGGGAAACATTGTATGGGGCGTGTTTTTATTTTATTAAACTGTTTCACATTTTATGAATATGATATACGTTGCTGAGGTGTAATAAAAGTTACTTCCTGTATATTTACAGGAACACAAAAAAGATTTCGACCACTATACTGTATCCAAAATACTGTTTACTATAACAGCAAGATTTTAATATTTTAAAAATTTCGTTATAGTACGAAAGAACCTCATTTGATATGCTTTACGTGCAATTTCCAACTTTTTTTTTTTTTTTTTTTTTTTTTTTTTCTCTAAGCAAAATAAATTTTTTTAAAATGGATGTACAATTTTAAATGATTTTATTTTCTTCTTCCAGGAAGTTTATAATAATGTTTAAAGTAAAATTTTTCCTCACTTTGCAACTTTTAACCTCCTCCTTTACATTCAATGACTTCTATTTTGTTCTTCACACAATATTTCAAAATTTCCAGACGTTTAAAATATATTTTCTCCTTCCTTTCTGCCCATGTTTCTTTGCAATGACAATAAATTATTGTGTCAAATTTTCCTTACTCACTAAACTTAAAACATTTCTTTCCCAGCCATAGTTGTTAATCGTTCATCTCGCCCCCGCCCCCCTAAAAAAAGTGCAAAAGGTTAAATACAAAATAAATAAATAAATAAATAAATACTTATTTTAGCTGTGCTATCTTTTTATTTGTGTGTGTGTGAAAAAAATTAAATAAATTAAAAAATAAATTTAAAAAATGAATAAAAAAGCATTAATAATGCACATTTTTATATCATTTTTTAGCCAAACATTGCTCAACAAAGATAGACAAAGCATGAAATATTTTACCAAGGTCAATATTCTTAATAAATCTTTGGTATTTTTAAAATGCAACATGAATGAAGTGATAAATAAATCCGTTCATTTACATTTTATAAAAAGTGTGAATGAGTGAATTAGCTATAAAAATTATAATTTTTGTCCATTTCAATTTTAAGATATAATAACTAGAACGATAAAAAAAACCCAATTCTTTGAATTACTTAATAACGCATCAGACAAAATCACAATAACGTATATCTGCTATGCATTACTGTGGTTGAATAGCAAGTTCCACTTGCTTTTTGCCACTCTAATGGATGTTGCCACCGAGCCGCAACAGAATCAAAAGGTATTGGGAGAATAACATTGAATGCGTAATCTAGTTATTCCTATATCTATGGTTGAAATTAGCTTTGCGAAAGCATTGAGCTCTGTGAGTTCAAAATGAAATTTGTTTTTCAGAAAGTTAGGCAATTTTTTTTTAAATTAAATTTGTATTTTGTATTTGAAAATTTTCAGAGTTGTTGGGGGAAATGATAAATATTTTGGAAATTAATATATGGAGCGGGCCCCTTGAAGTCCAGGGCTCATAGGCAAAGTCCCGATTTGACCATGCAATAAAAAAGACCTGTTCCCCAAAAAGTATAATATATAATTAAAAAAAATTAAATATTTAAGTTTCCATAAGTTTCAATATTTCAGATCCAGCATTGGTCAACACAGTGGCGTAGCTAAGGGGGGGGGGCAAGGGGGGCGTCCGCCCCGGCCCCGGGCGCCGAGGCCTGGGGGCGCCAAATTGAGAGAAATTGTTATATATCTATATTGGGGTGGGGGCGCAAAATTTCTTGCTGGCCCCGGGCGTCAAAAAACTTAGCTACGCTACTGGGCCAACATCGACCAATATTGACCAATATCGGTAAAATAAAATCGGTCTTTGCCAATAGAGGCCAAGATTGGCTGATATTGGTCATGACCGATGGCCGATATAGACCGATATTGAGAAATAGACTTTTTCTACGTAAATTTACAGAATTTAAGATGTTATAAAAATTGATTCCTACCTTCCATTTTTCCAAAAATGTACAATACACAAATTAAAAATTTAAATATTGAAAATTCCACAAGTTTTTATATTTTAGATCTAATATCGCCGAACATCGATCAATATTGGCTAATGTCGGTAAAAGGCAGTGGTGTAGTGGCAAAAAATCCAGAGAGTATACGCTCAAAATAGAGGGTATACCCTAAAATGTATATACTATAGTTTTCTTGAGAAGCAGAGAGTATATGGTGTTCCTTTAAAAAGTCCAGAGGGTATACGGCGTATACTCCCGTATACCCTCCACTACATCCCTCGTAAAAGGTAATCTGTTTTTGCCGATGCAAGCCAAAGTTGTTCGATATTGGGCAATATCGAGCCGATACTGCTGTGCTACCATGTTTACCTGGGATGATGCATTTTTCACGATTTCGCAATAGTTATATCGCAAGAACTAATACATGAATTTTCATCAAACCTCAGATTCAGTTTAACCCCTCATTAAAATTAGTCGTGATTAGTTTTTTGTGCATATCACCCTGCAAGTGGCACTATTATGCAGAACTCATAATAGTGCCACTCAGATTCAGTAATAGCGCTATCTCAGAAACTAATGCACGGATTTTCAGCAAACTTCAGATGCAGTTAGGAGTTCACGTAAGTTGTTAATGATTAGATTTTGGTGTAAATCACATAACCAGTGGCGCTGTTATACTGCACTTTTCAGGAAGTATTTACAAATATGAGATAAGAAAATTTTTGGAGTGCCACTACCGACTAATTTTTCTATAAATTTACCAAAACAATAGCATATTAAAACCAGACGATAATTTTATGCGATAATTTAAGCTAGATGCGATAATTTAAACCAGACAAAAATTTAATTAAATAATAATAATATTTTCAACAAACAAAATAAAACGTTCTGTTATGACATCATCGAAAGACTTTTATTCAAAGGTATTTGTCCGTAAAAAAAATGGCTAGGCAGCAGATTTGAACATCCTGCATAAAAAAACGGGCTTTGCCCGTAAAAACATATTAGTACTCCGAATTTATGTTTCCGCAACGTAAATTTACGGAAGTGTACCGTTAAGCTTCAATAACGGACAACTACCGTCAAATATTACGGTAAATGCCCGTAAATTTACATATTTTTTTACAGTGAAGGGAGGACATGAACACTTCTAGGTTTCTTGTTCAAGATACTCTTGCATTTCTAAAACGACTCCAACTTTTGTAAACTTTGAAACTGGAATCAGAGAAGGTTTCTAACCAAACCGCTATTTTCTCGCCATCACTCAAAAGTCCTTCTTGCCGGAAGGGAGGACATGACTGTCCTATCTAGACAACGGGGGTAGTTTTTTCAAAGTTTCTTTCACTTCGGCCCTCGCTTCTCAAACTTTTTTCGGTAAACACAAGTCCACAGGTGTGACCATACCCTTTTTTTTTTAACTAGGGGTATTCCAGGCAATCCCGACTCCGACAAATATCTCTGTATCTGAACAAATGTTACTAGAGCACAGAAGTTGGGAAAAGGGACAGGCGAGGTCTTGACTCTACTCAGACTGAAAGAGCAAGTCTCCAAAAGAAGGTTTCTTACGACATAAATTCCATACCTCTCCCCCTCTTCCTAGAAAAAAAGGGGGGGGCACTCAGCAGCCACAAAACTCTACATCTTGACTGTAGACCGGACTCTCCTAATACTAAAAATTATCCCAATTCACTGGAATAAACTTAACTCCGGGGTTTCCTTACTAGCAGCAAGGGTTTCCGCTTCACCTCGTGTATACCGGGATGGGCTATCATTGGCTCAAAGTTAACTTCACTCTTTCCTATTACCAAATAAGGACATAACAGGGCAACACTACCCACGTGACATAAATCCCCATCCTGACGGGGCCAGGTGCCAGGACTCTTCAGCTTACGATTCCCATGGAAAAAAGGGGGAGAGAAACATTTTAGCTTTCGTTTTTTTACGACGGTAATAAAACTTTCACTACCGTGGTGGTCCTTATTCAAAGTAAAACATATATTCAGGGGTATTTTAACGTTTGCTGCTCTCTTTCTTAAAAACGGTATTGTTAACATTTTTTCAGGCAGTAAAATTGCCCTAATAAATTTTTTAACAAGGCAGGTTTTGCAGCTGGTATATGGGTGGTCTTGTCTGAGGTGGACATTAGTTGCTTTTTTACAACGTCACTTGCAAGCATCATGCATTTATTTATTTATTGATTGGGACAGGGGTTCGTCCTCCTTTTTACTTTTAAGTGTGGGAACACTACGGGGGATGTTTTTATTATCCACAGAGTCGAAAACAGAAGATGGGCAAATACATGGAAAAGAGAAGAAAAAAAATAATGTGGGGGCATATGTTTTAATTTAGAAAAAATAGAGAGGTAATTCTAATTTGGAAAAATTTAATTTTAATGAAAGACAAATGGTATACAGGCCTCAACAGAATGAATGATGAAGAGAAATTGATGTTCGAATTACTTTATGTCATGCAATGAAATTTTCAGTTATTGTCACAAATATTAAAATATTTTTAACTCGCCTTTTTTTTATTATAGAATACCGATATATAGCGGTAAAATAATGATGCGGAACGCGCATATTACAAGAAAAGCTCACTGTATCCATCCCATTACCCCCTCCCCCCAAAAAAGAAATAAATTACACACACACATATATATATATAATACCATTAAAAGTAGACAAGATTCACCAATGGATTTTATCAATTAAAAAAAAAATAATAAACCAAAACGAAGAATTAGAATGTACCATATATCAAGACAATGAATTAAACATAATAGCAAAATTAACAGTTAAAATATTATAAATATAACATATATAATATTCATGATGAAACGAATTGCAACTCTTAATGGAAATCCTATTAAGTGGTAACGGAAAACTACATTGTAGAATACTTTTAAGGGTTTAAAGGCTAAGTATAGAAGGGAAATAGAATATAACCCCCTTAAATTAAATAAATTGCTTTTTATGCAGAATTATCGGATTTCCTTCAAATTTTGGATTATAGGCTCATTATGATAAGGCGTATCCCTGATTAAGTATGGGGCTCTTTTGCTAATTAAAAAAAGGGTGTGGGTGATTATTACCTCCCCCCCTTAAATTAGATGAAATGTTTTTTATGCACACTTATCCGATGCATTTCATATTTTAGATATAAGTTATTTCTCATAAAGTGAATCCAGGAATAGTTTTAAGAGTTTAATGGCTAAGTATAAAGGGAGGAACGGGTATAAACCCCTTAAATTAAATAAATGGCTTTTTACGCAGAATTATCCGATTTGCTTCAAATTTTGGATGTAGGTTCATTCTGACAAACAGTATCTCTGATTAGTTATAGAGTTATTTTGCTAATTAAAAAGGGGGGGCGGGCAATTATCCCCGGCCCCTTAAATAAGATAAATTGTTTTTTATGCACAGTTATCCGATGTATTTGTAATTTTGGATATATGTTCTTTCAAATAAAGAGAATCCCTGAATAGTTTAAAGGGTTTAATGGCTAACTATATAGAAGGGGGAACGGAAGATAACCCGCCTTAAATAAAATAAATGGCTTTTTACGCAGAATTATCCGATTTGTTTCAAAATTTGGATGTAGGTTCATTATGATAAGGCAAATCCCTGATTAGTTGTCGGTTATCCCCCGTCTCCCCCCTCTATATTTAGCCTTAAAATTATTCAAGCATTCACTTTATCAAAAAGAACCCAGATCCAAAAGTTGAAATACATCGGATTGTTGTGCCAAAAAAAAAAAGTATTTAAGGAGGGGGGAGATAAATTGCCCGCTCCCCCTTTTTAATTAGCAAATTAACCCCATAACTAATCAGAGATGCGCTTTGTCGGAATAAACCTACATCCAAAATTTGAAGCAAATCAGATAATTTTGTGTAAAAAGCCATTTATTTAATTTAAGGGGGGAGTGGTATCCCCCGTTCCCCTCTCTATGCTTAACCATTAAACCGTTAAAACTATTCCGGGATTCACTTTATGAGAAAGAACTTATATCCAAAATGTGAAATACATCGGATAAGTGTGCATGAAAATCATTTTATCTGATTTAAGGGGGGGAGGGTAGTAAACACCAGCCCCCTTTTTAATTAGCAAAAGAACCCCATATCTAATCAAGTATACGATTTATCATAATGAACCTATAATCCAAGATTTGAAGCAAATCCGATAATTCTGCGTAAAAGGCAATTTATTTAAATTAAGGGGGTTTATATTCTATTCCCTTTCTATACTTAGCCATTAAGGGTGTATTCGAAAAAACGCTTTTTACCTTCAACAGCTCGAAATTTTCCGATACAATTTCAGACACATTTTTAAAAGTAGAAACATGAAATTTGCTGAGGGGATTTTTGACGAGATTTATAAGGTGCCGTGTGATGTCTTTGAATCACGGAAAAAAGCGCACCGGAAAAAAGCGCCCCGGAAAAAAGCGTCCCCGGTAAAAAGCGTCCCCGGTAAAAAGCGTCCCCGGAAAAAAGCACCCCCGGAAAAATAACGCATCTACTCTAGAAAAGTGTTTTAAATATGTACTTTTCTTACACATTTCAGAAGTAATGCAAATATATGGAAACATTTTTTTCTTTGACACCCTTAAGAGTAAGAGGGGGGGGAGGAGCATTCAGAAGCTTTCTTTGAAATAAATAAGAAATTATCAAAATTACATTGGATGGCTTTAACAGATGAAACATGATCTGTTATTATCTCAAGGACACCGAAAAATTGGTGCCCTCTCTTTGTCACTGATTGACCGGGGAAATTTCACCGGAAGTCTCAACGGCCGCCACGCAATTATTGTTTTTCGATTCTGAGAATATGGAGCAGTCTTGGACAAGGAATCTCGTTATAATGTTACGAGGTGTATGATGTATGGTCTTTGTTGCTGTTGATGTTTAGGGGCTGTGAATATGTAACGTTTCATTTAGGGAAAAGGGATGGGGGGGGAGGGGGTTCTGGCACATGATATCGTAAGACTGCGGGAAAACAGCACTACTTTCATTTACATTAAAAGAGCAATAAATCTATCTTTGAAGAAGCAGTTTTTCCGACATGGAAACTCTTTAAATGATTTTTGAGGTACGAAGCTTCTTGAATTGACAAAGGAAGTGATAGTTTATCTCCCTCATCTTCAGTTGTAAAGCTGTCAACTGATTTCGAGTTCAATTTCTCTCTTGAAGTTGAAATTCAGTGCACTGAAAAAGCAATTCTACATCAAAGCGCCAACACAAAACATCAAAAATAGCGACGCCTGACCACAAGAAGTTAGCAAGGGCGGATCTGGAGAGTTCTCAAGGTGGGGGGCGATTTTAGAAATATGGAGACTCGACTTTAATGCGTGGCTCGGAGCTAATTTTTTCATTGCGGGTCATGTTGTTTTTATTTTTTGCTGCGGGTCGGGTCTGGGTCCGGTTGACTTCTAATTTTTGCTGTAGGACGGGTTTGGGTCCGGTTGACTTCCTTTTTTTTGCTGCTGGTCGGGTTAACTAATGTTTATGTTGTGAATCGCTTTAGCAGGATTAGCAGGTGTTTTTATTCAAAAATTAAGGCGTTATCCCTTTTTTAATAAGCAGTTTAAGAAAATACTGTGAAAATCATCGTTTTGAATAGAATTTCTGGAAGCGATAGCATGAGAAGGTAGAAAAATCCGCAATCATTTGACGTGCGAAGAGAAAACTGAGGCCGGGGCAAAGCAAAATGTGCCCCCCCCCGACCCAAACTGTTTCTTGTAACAGTTCAAAAATTACGCTGATAGCATAAATTTGGCGCCCCCTAAATTTCCGCGCCCGGGCTGACCGCATCCTCCCCCCCCCTTTTCGCACGACGCTGCATATTGCCCGTCCTACACATTTTGAGACCAATTAAGTCTAGTTCCAGTCCGGATCGTCTACAGCAAGCCTGATCTCGGGCCGGTACGAACCTGCTAGAAAAAATATTAAACCCTAGCTCTCACAATATAACTCTCCGATGCTGATCTTTACACTTTAAAAGTTATATTTCTGTATTGATGTTGCCAAACTAGTATCGGCTGGTGACGACCATTTATACTTATTCTCATTAAACCCATATAATTGAAAATAGCTCATATTTTAACGTTCCTGCTTAAATATTTATAAAGGGCCAGTGGGTCCGCTATTTTTTTTTTTTATGTGTTCGCCCATATGGCCCTTCAGTTTTTTTGCCGGCTCGGCCCGTTTATTTTGTTTATTGGTCTGGCCTGTTCGAAAAATTATTCTAATTTTGCTGGCCCGTTAGAAAATTCGGAACCATTTCGCCGACTCGGCCTGGCCCGAGCACGTGCATACGTCTAGGCTGGGTCGGACACGGACCGAAATTTAACTTTCATTCCGAGCCGAACCCCGACCAGGGAAATTTTGGTCAATGCGGTCTAGAGATAAATTCGGGCTCTTTTTTCTATCCAATGAAAAAACATTCAAAAATATTGAAATACAAACGATATATCTTTATGAATTTCTTCATTAGGATTAACATTAGCCCCAGTGGCAGAACTAACTTCAAATGTCTGCAACGCTAATAATATTTTCAAAAATAGTCTGCAAGATGCGACGCATTATATAAATATATTCTTTGTACTATTGTAGTACTAATAAATTACGGCAACATGTGTGTGTGTGTATGAGTAAACTATTTCCATCAATAATAATAATAATAATAATAATAATAGAACAGAAAAATCCACTTCCAGAAATATCTTTTTTCTTTCGTGCTTATTTGATGATATTTCCCATTTTTTGCGATCTTTTGACGAAATTTGCCGTTTTTCACAACTTTTTGTCAAAATCAGCTGTTTTTTGCGGGATTTGTTCACGAAATTTGCTATTTTTTTCGCAATTTTAAAAAGAAATTTGTCGTTTTTTCGCAATGCTTTGATGATACTTGCATTTATCCCCGCGAACTTTGCACGAAATTCAGGCTTGTTCCGTGATATTTTGACTAGGTTACGCGTCCCACGGAACGTGCAAGAGCTATTTTTTGCGTAATTTACGCGCTATAGCGCGTCCGTGGCATTGCTGGGTCTGCAGGTGTCCTTAAAAGTCTGCGACGTCCGTCGCAGTGTCGCGCACTTTCTGCCACGGGGACATTAGCGAGAAGATATTTTCACGTGACTGAGGTAACCGCATTATATATCGAACATCTAACTCAAGGACTCCCCAACTATAACGACCAGTTTAAAAGTCTCAAATATTTTAACCTCTCAACGCTGTTTGTCATCTTGAAGAAGTAGAGACATACTCACTGAAATAAGGAAACCGGCTAGTTGCGCCTATGCCCTTAATTCACTAAATTCGGCTGTCAATAATGATATTTATTCAACTCACAAAAACTTTAAACACATTTTATGACATTTTTTGATAATAATAGCTGTTAAATCCCCCCCCCCCTCCAAAAAAAAAAAGGACAATACAAAATATATATTGCATAAGCATATTATTTTTTGTTCAGAAATATATTTTTTAAATATTTGGCATACGATAATTATGTATGGGAACGAATATTTTCATCAAGTTTAAACTAATTTCTCATTGACTGTGCTTTTAAATGGTTTCAACCTAAGATTCTTCAAAAACCTCAAACATATAACTCAAATATTAACACTTCTATACAAATATTTGGCAGTTCAATTTATATGTTATAAACAATTTTCCTTTTAAAATTATTTTTTGCAATATTCTGAAAGAAAGATGCTATCGAAGAAGAACAGCATTGCATTCTAAAAACAAGAATATTCTAACTGTTGAAATATTCCCATGAACACAAATTAGTACTTCTTTTACTGCTCTTAATTGTTTTTAATCTTCTTCTTCTTATTATTATTATTTTTACTAATTTCTTTAGAACTGTTGTATTTAAATATTGATTTATTATTTTCTTTCGAAACTTATTATTTTTTTTAATAAGAAGATGCAGAGCATTAAAATCTCATAGATGCAAATCTCAGAATTGCTTTCTCATTTGAAAAACATGCATCCAAAAAAAAAAGGGGGGGGAGTGGGAATTAAAGAAACTTATTATAAGTTTCTGGACGAATATATCCATCTCTTACTTTCATTTCGCTTATTATCATTTAGCTGCACTTAATGCGTTGAAAAATTATATTGTCAACACAACACAAAATATATAATGACTAATTGTCTGATTCATTTTTAAACCTAAAGGAAAGGAATTGCCAAGCATATTGAAGCGATTTTTAATTATATAGCGTTTTCCATTTTCAGATAAATATATTATTTAGAGTTATAAGTCATACTTGTTACGTGTCAATAACGTTTTCTTTTTTCTCGCACAATTGTGTCGCGAATTCGGCTCAAAACTCCAACTTTTACAGTATTTTCTGTAAAATCATATGCTTTTATCATAATGGAAAAGTCTTTCGATTAGTTTCTGAATAAGGGCTTCTTCTAATTTAATGTGTTTTCGAGCAAAAATAAATTCAGAAATATGTCAGAAAATAGCGTATTAAAATTTGATAACAGCCTACGGAAGAATACCTACAATTAAAAGACTGTTTTTAAATCAAAACGGGTTACTTTACACAATTCATATTTGTTTGTACTTGTATGAAAATGATAGTTATTTTTATTTAGAAACTATGAAACCGACTATTTCTAATTTTCATTAAAGATCATCATTCATAAAATGCTGTTAACCACAAAATGCTGTTAAGGCCCCTGTCCTCGCTCGAGGAAACGCTCGCGAGCTAATGCTATTCCTATGGGGAAGCATTTTTCTAAGAACTCTTTCACATTTTGACATTTTTGAATAATTTCTTTTTTGCACTGGATAGCTGGGGTACATGTCGATAGCGCACGTTTTTTACTTTTTTGATTGTGGTTGCAGATATTTTTTACAAAGTTAGTTTCACTTTTAAAACCGGTTTCGAAACTGAAAGTGCTTTTTAAAAAATATATCAGCAACCAAAATCGAAAAAGTAAAAAAGGTGCGCAATCGGCATGCACCCCAGCTATTATAATATGCACCCCGCTTTTATAATATATAAATCATTATATATAGTTATTTTTATAATAATAATAATAATAATAATAATTATAATAATAATAATTGTTATTGTTACTATTATTTATATTATTATGATTATTATATAATTATTATACATTATATTAATATATTGATTAATTATTCTATTGTTAATTTTATATAATTAACGTATAATATATGAATAAATTATATTATTTTAATTATTATTCATTCATTTTATATTTAAATTTATAGTTAATTGTATTTATTTTTAAAATTACTTTTATTAATTTACTTCCAGTTAATAAAATATATTTTCATTTTTTAAATCAATTATTCCTAATGAAACAAAATTTAATATTTAATATCACCTAAGATTTATATTTTTATAACTAAAATGAAATATATATTTTAATGCAATAATAAAATCAATAACAACATTTTTGTTTTTGTCATTCTCATAATTTATTCTATTAATATCTGAAGATAATAATGCCAGTGGTCAGAACATAAAAATTATACTTTATGTTGCCACTTTAATTTTTTTTAACTTATTTTTCAACAAGTTCAGTATTTATCAATTATTCCTTTTCACTTTTTTCCAGTCATTTTGTTTTTTCTGTTTACCGAATTGGGAAGAAATACTATCAATTGCAATCTTTTCTATGTTGAAATTTTCTGAAAATGTTTTGCAGATCTATGTCGAGTATGAACTCTTAGAAAAGATGAAGTTGTAAATTATTACTGACGAATTTGATAATTTTCTAGAAAATCGACGAATTCTCAAAATATCAAATCTACTGAAATTTATCATAAATATTTTCAATAATATTTACAACTATATTGATAAATTTTTGATAAAATGAGCTCTTACAGAAATAAATAAATAAATTAAAAAAATGAAAAGCAAAAAAAAAAGATGAGGGGGGGGGGAGGAGAGAAGTTGAAGGAAAAATACATAACTTCGTAAATTTACAAGATATCAAAACCCTTGGATTAACTGTAAATCACTTTAATATTATCTACACATTCATATTGTCAAGTTATTAATGACCAACTATATAGACCAATTATACAAGACCAAATCGTACAGCAAAAAACAAATAACGACTTCAAAAATTTCTATAGAATTAATACGATTCTGATAAAACCAGCTCTTTCAAGAAGATGAAATTAAAAACTTATCAAAAGCGGCCAGATAAAATTGTTAAACTGTGTTTTCTCTATTTTTGATTTAGTTTTTGTTGGAGAAAGAGTTTTTAACTTGGAAGTATGCCTCTGCCTGCAGATCGAACAGTAAGGATAAATCTCGACATTTTTATTTATATTTATTTATTTATTTATAAATTTTTGAATTGGATGAGGTGCTTTTCTACATCGCTCTTTTTTTACTTTTTCAATTTTTGGTTAAAAACATTTTTATAAAATTACTCTCGCTTTCAAAATCGGTTCCGAAAATGAAAGTGACATTAAAAAAAAAAAAAAAAAAAAAAAAAAAAATCTGCAACCACAGTCTAAAAATTGAAAAAGCAACGGTGTCATGATGTACCTGAACTATCCAATTAATATATACCCTAAATATATATATAATCATAATGAAACGAATTTATGAAACTAATTTGTGAAACGATTTTATGAAATGACTGATTGTGTGTCATACAGATTTTTTTCCTAAAATATTAAACGCTTGACAGTGAAATTAATACCAATTATCCATGAAAATCCGCGGATTTAAAAAATGATTATAGAATTTTTAAAATTTAATTAATTTTCAAGATACATATTTTTTTTCTAATTTTAATAACATTCTCTAATGATGGCAACAAAAGGATTTTATTTTTGTGGCAAATAGGGGAGAACTATAGGGATTATTTAATTTCTTTTCCCTCCTATTTTTAAATAGAAATTAAAATTATCTCTATAAATTTATATGAATTGTTTTATAAAAATCTATACAAATTAATTAATTTTATATTAATTTACTGATTCTAATAACAATTTTCTATTTTCATAAAAATAGACAATAATCTAAACAAAGATAGCATACAATTTCGAACCAAAACCATGTTAAATATAAAAATAGAAAATTTTGGTTAGATCAAAAATGAACAGATATCTTACGATATCATGTGCCCTCCCCCTCCCCCCTAAAATAAAACGTTACATATGCCACTAAAAATAAAATTACCATTAGAATTACTCTATCAAACTTTAACAGCATTACATCTGATTAAATTAAATGGAGCATAAGATAATAAAGGGAAATAATAATAGATAATATTCATAGTTTAAAAGTATGTTTTAAAAGAATACATTGAGAAAATAGAAATATTTTTTCAATTATGTACGATTAGTTTATACTATATATATTTTAAGGATAAATTTATAAATTACGGTTATATGTCCTCCAAACGCACTAAATCAAAAAAAAAAAAAAAAAAAAAAAAAGGTGTTTTCTATTTTTTACCAACAGCAACCCCTCGATAGATAATAACGAGATTCCTTGTTCAAAACTGTCCTAACTTTTTCTGAGAATTTAAGGAACAATGAATAAATGCGACCCTACCGTTTCAAGCTTCCACTAAAATTTCCCGGGCAATCAATGGCAAATAGAGGATTCTTCTTCGGTGTCCTTGAGATAGTAGCAAAGGAGACTTCTGAAACTAGCGTCTACCGACAGCAGGATTCCTAATGGTAGGACTTAGAATAAAATCTGCAAAGCTTGAAACTTGGGATTTATCCCTAAAGAGGTATATTTTCCCCTCTTTCCTCAAATGCTTAGGGAAATTATCGATAGAGATCTGATAATGCGGGTTATTGAAAATGAGATAATCAAGGTTTTTCTATCATAACCAGCGATAACCAGCTTTTGGTTTTTTTATTATCTTTAAGATTGCTTCTGAAATGAAATCTGTTACTTAATATTTATTGACACTGATTAGAAAGTCGAAGAATTTTAAAGTTTTGCTACGAAAAGAATTTCTGGGAATATTTTGCTTGTTTACACTTTTAAAATAAACTGTAATGAAAGTTTTTTTTTTTCGTGGGGGGGGGGGGGGGGGTAAATTACTTATGCCAATTATTTCAATTCAATATATATCATAAAATATATATAATAATAAATTAGCATACTTAGTTTATGTTGTTATAAAACTGTAGCTATATTTTGAAAATTCCTCAATGTAATTACCACATAAATTCAAGAATCGCTTTAATAGAGAACAATATAAACTCTATAAATAATTTAAATGCCAAAACTTAAAGTAAGAGTTTTCATCAGTTCATAAGAAAACCGTTTCTGGGAATGCCTGATTACTATCCTAAGATGTTGTGACACTTTTTTTTTTGGGGGGGGGGCGGAATCATTTTTATGTTGATTATTTTAATTTAAATTGTAATTTATATGATAAATATGAAATAATAAATTAGCATGTTTTTGTTTAGCTTATTATACATGAAAGTATGGATGTGATTTGTAAATATTAAAATATAATTATTACATAAACTCAAGAAATAGTTGAATTAAGAGCAATATTAACTTAAACGCCATTGATAATTTATTTCAGTTTTGTCTGTCACAGTATTCAATGTAGTAATAATCTTAAATAACTGTAAGTACAAAGGCTTTAATTTTCTATTAATAGATGGCAGCACAATGCAATAGTCTAAAAGAGGAAAATATCCCTCTTTAGGGATAAATCTGAAAGTTCAAGATTTGCAGATTTTATTCTAAGTCCTACCATTAGGAATCCTGCTGTCGCTAGACGCTAGTACTTCTGAATCCCTCTCAGCGCCGAAACTAGCCTTTTTTTGCGCCTGGGGCAAACATGGATTTTGGCGCCCACATATATGCATTCTTTATAACAAACACATCAAACAAGATCTTAATTTGGTGCCCCCTTCACCTTCTGTTCTGGTGGAGTCCGGGGCGCGTGCTTCCTCTGCCCCCCCCCCTCTAGTTTCGGCCCTGATTCCTCCCCCCCCCCTTTTATTTTTAAGGGTGTCAAAGAAAGTTTTTTTCACATATATTTACATTACTTCTGAAATGTGTCAGAAAAGTACATATTTAAATAACTTTTTTAGTGTGGGTGCGCTTCTTTCCGAGGGTGCTTTTTTTTTCTGGGGACGCTTTTTTCCGTGATTCGTATCGCACACTATATTTTGTCTTAAGCATGCTGTAGTGTGCTTCAGTAATATTTATCAAATTCAATATCGTTGAAATAGTGTAACATCATTAAAATTTACGACAAATGATTTTCCCTCGTTGACCGTAATGTAACAGAATTCTTTTGGGTGTTCCCTTAGACAAACTATTCATGTTCCCATAACAAACTATGCATTCCTTCTATTTTTAATAGGAAACATTCTATTGCGCAATAGCTTTTACCGATTTAAAAAAAAATATAAGTTAATTCGTTAAAATAAGTGCAAGCACAGAAAAATATTTATTTTGAAATATATACATAGTTAAAAAATACTAAATTAATCCAGAAACTGTATCCCATTAAACATACATGTATTTTAAATATAATATGAGTATGTAAATTTAATACATACTCATCATTCATTATGAAATTTGTATTTACTACTGAAGTGTAAAAAAAGGAACGAAATACATACAATAATAGACACATAGAATGTCCTCAAATGCAATAAACAGATGAAATGTTAGGAATGTTGTCTAAGTAATTATCTTGCATTAATATGAATACTTTTTTAGAAGTAAATTTTTAAAAAGAATTTTTTCTTTATATTTACACTTCTCTCCCCTCCCTACCCCCAAAATAAACTAATTCATTGTAGATATTAAATTGTAGTATAGTGAGACCTCCAAATAAGGGACATCTCTTTTAAGGGACAAAATTCGGGTCCCAGTCGCTTCGTATAGAGTGTAATATATATACCTCTAAATAAGGAACACTCGATTCAAGTGATACTTGAAAATGAGACTAACTCTCTGAACTCGGTCGTTTCTTACGCAAATCTTATTTCATTAGCACCATTTTTTTTTAAAGTTTACTTCAAGTACATAATCAAAAAAAAAAAAAAAAAAAAAAAAAAAGGGCTAATTAAATGAGGTAAAATTTTTCTTTGTTACTAATGCGAAAAAGAAATTTTGTAAAGAAACATGCTGTCCGGTCACATTGGACAAAGGATTAAATTTTTGCATTTCAGATAATAAAGTAATCTGTGAAGAAAATGAAAATACAGAATTTTGTGAACTTATCAAACAGGCAGCCATGTTGATAGAGAGATATACAGCACAATAAATGAGCATTTATTTTCCCACAATTTAGATAAAGGCATCGAAATGTATTTATCCCTATTGAAAGTTATGCTGAAAATATGAGAATAACTCTGAAAGTGAAGGAGAAAGGAAAATTGTGAAAAAAAGAATTCCACTGATGCTTTAAAATATGCAAAGCAGTTGAAGACTTTTTTAAGGATGGCAAATGAACATCTGAAAGTCTTTTTGTATTAGAAAAATTGAAATCTGCAAAACAAACACTTTTTTTATTGATGACTTCAAGTAAGATTCTTTTAAATGTTATTGTACTTCTTACATGTACACAAGCATTTATGCAAAAAAAATATATAAATCAATAATCCTACAAATCATTTAATGATTAAGTAAACGGTTGAAAATTTGAATTAGTTAATTTTTTATTCTTCTTGCGCTTGATTAATGTAATTTACAACCTTCGGGTACATTTAAACTTCAACTTTAATCTTTTTGTTTTTTATTTTTTATGTCATTCTGAACGATTAATTAAAAAAAAAAAATCAAGAACTCTGGATAAGGAAACCTGTATTTAAGGAAGAAAAGCTCCGGTTCAATGGGTGTCCCGTATTCGGAGGCTTCATTGTTTTATATAATGGTTGGTTATATAATATAATACAAAAGAAAAAAAAGAAAAGGAAAGAAAAAAGAAAAAAAAGACGTGTCATAAAATTAAGCGCTTAGAACCATTTAAATTATCAGAATAAATAAAGAAAAGAAAACTGCTATAAATAATAATATTCGGCGATTTCTTTGGCTGTTAATATCTGGCACTAGATCTATGCTAAAGTATTGCTTTTAATAAATGTCTGATCTTTATTTCAATTCAAAAATTATTTTTGATATTGTTAGGTGAAACCAAAGGTCTATTAGAGCTTTGAATTAAAAAAATGGTTTTAATCTATAATCTGTATGTAAGCCGGAAAACTTAGTGTGAATCTCTTTGTGATAAGGGAGATTGGGGCACATGTTAACATGGGGGAGATGTGAAAATTGCCATTTTTCACTAGTTATATACGGTTTTTTTAATTAAAAAATGCCAAATATAGTAGCACTTGTAGACATATGGTAAAAAAATAATAATAATAATAAAAAAAAATACTTTGACATTTTGTTTGTTCTCAGGAACCAAAACATTGTTTATTGATCTCAAAAGTAAAATCTCAGTTCCAACTTGCTAAGAGAATAACTTTATATATTTATTAATTTTTTAAATTGCAATGTTTTAATATATACAATGGATACTAATGAATATTTTTGATACATTTTTTTTCTTCGAAAATTGAGAAATGCTAGCTCCAATATCTGTAGTTTTCATATAATATAAGGCATTTTCGTCATACAAAGTTGATTTTGTATTGAAACTTCCTCAATAATCTGTCCACAAATGTATAAAAAGCAACAAGCTCGTTTACGTTCAATTGTAATTTAAATCAATTTAATGTTTTCTAAAATGCAATAATTGTATATTTTATACAATAAAATAATACATATGTAGTATTTTATTTAGCGGTTTTCAATATTATTTTTTTTTATGCATCGTTAAAAAAAAAAAAAAAAAAAAAAAAAAAAAAAAAACATTAAGTAATTTTGCAAATTTTTCTGTTTCATTTGCTCCATACTTGCAGTATTAGTTTAATTCCGTTTCTAAAACAGCTCGTTATTTGACGCTTTAAATAGATATAATACTTTAAGAAAGTAAAAATTTTAAACCTATAACTACTGTAAAATCTTGATTTTATGCTTCCCTTCAATTCTTTCAAAAGCAAAAGAAATGAAATTTGAAGGGAGCCTATAATCGGAAAATAATTTTTTATCCCTAATTTAGGTGTAAATCAGAGACATCTCACACTTTCACATTTCAAAGATTTCCGATATATATTATGCAAATGCCTTCTACATAAAATTCCCATCAAACCAAAAATCCTAAACAAAATTTAAATGCTCAAATTATTTTTTTCAAGTTTAATCCTTTATTTTTTTATTTTACTGCAACAACATTTAACTAATCATGTAAGCCCCCCACCCAATCCACATATTTTTATTTTATAATATTTTACTAAACTTACCACACTGAAACTACAGAAAGATACATAATTTTTCTCTGTATGCTGAATTTAACCGATAGCATAAGTAATGATTATATTAACCTATAAATAAAATAATAATAAACATGTCAAAGGATAATTTTCCCTTGTGTTCACATGTGCCCTACATGTGTTCTCAACTGCTCCACCGTAGGGACACATGTGAACAATTATTTTAAATTTATAAAACTATTAAAAAAAGTAATAACAAAACTATAAAGATAATTTTAAAGAAAATAGTTCGTAACGTCTTAGTAATAGCTCATAAACGTAAAAAAAAAAAAAAAAAAAAAAAAAAAAAAAAGTTTTTTATTATACAGAGTAGTTTTTGTGTATAAAAATTAACCCAGCTGCGAGAAAAAACTATGTTTATGTGAATTGTTCACGTGTGTTTCAGTCTTTCCTATATAACACTACAAGTGGAGGAATGCAGTGGGCTAAAATTGTTTTATTATTGAGAAATTGTTGTTCTTTGATTATTTATTTTTATTTATTTATGTAATTTTGCTTACATTCATTTTTAAGTCAAAATTCAAATACTTTTTCTTCTTTCTTTCTATCATTTTTGCTTTTCTTCTTCTTCCTTTCTTTCTTTGTTTGGTCCCAACGAGAAAATCAAATGCTTCATTTAACTTATGACATTTTTTTCAATTTGGTGAGAAAATTTTAAAAAGCAATAAGTCTATGCAATACTTCAAATCAATCAATTTAATAGTTGTAATTTAAGGATGTATTTCAATCCAAACTGCTTATCTTCTGATTTATTTTTAAATTCATTTTTGCTCTCAAATGTATCAATCTGGCAAATTCTCTTATTTGGAAACTACATAATTTGCCGTGCTTGTCAAATTGCAGATAAAAGCAGAAAATATTGCAAAAAATGCTGCCAAAGACGGCATTTCGAACCGAATTTTCCAAAGCGGGAGATCTGGGGCGAAAAAAATGGTCGAACTGAAAAATTGTTCATAAACAAAATTCTAATTAATGGAGCGAATAATGAAATTACACGGTCACTTAAACATGTCTTCAAAAATCACCTCAGCAAGTTTCATGTATTTACTTTTAAAAATACACCTGTAAAGTCTCAGAAAATTTTTAGCTTTTGAGGGTGGAAAAATATTTTTTCGAGTAAACCCTTAAGTGTGCTATCAAAGATTAATTTGGGCTGAACTATTACGTCTAAAAATGAATAAGGTGATTTTCAAAATATTTTACCCTGCTCATCAACGGGAAACATTCAGGGTCTTTTATAAATATAAAAACATAAAAAATGCAAACTTGGTTTCTTCGAATAGTTTCTTTTTTTCTTCCTTTTTTTTTTCTTTCTTTCTTTTTATTATTGTTATTTTTTTTTTTTTCATTTCCGCTAAATTTATTTTGAACTATGACGATTTTTTTAAAAAAAATGATGACAGTTTCTGTCTATTCAGTAAAATTTGGATCCAAATCCCATTCAATAGCAAACCAAGTAGATCTTTTGCATTAGATAACATACCCTCCCCCCTCCCTCCCGCTTAGCAACTTCAAACTTTAACTGAATTAATTAAAGAAAGAAAGCAGAATAGAATGAATTTTCTACATTTTTAAAAATTTTGCTAAGTATTAAAGTTTAAGATCAGCATAATTAAAAAAATTAGATATTTAATAATGAAAAAAAAAATCTTTAAAGAATGCTTCTCAGAAACAGCTATGAAAGTAAAAAAAAAAAACATTATATAAAATACTATGGGTAAAAAGTATATTCTTTTCATTTTAATATTTGTGGAAGTTAATTGTCAATTTTTCTGGTGTCGGAAAAAAGCATTATTCTTGAACGATATACAATACTTTAAGAATACAACCCCCTAAACAAATATTATCACTGCGATCTTTTTACCGTGAAAGGTTATCATAATTTTTGTACGCATCTCATACGAGCCAAGTAAAACGTCAAGGACATCTTGGAGGGGGAGATCGTGCATTGAAGGAAAGAAATGAATGAAAACCCCAGCTCCGAACGGACCGACTAATGTACCCGTTCCAAAGCGTTCTAGCAATCATAGTTATAGCATAATGTACAATAAATAAATAATTAAATAGCTTTACCGCAGCTGCCCGTTTCATCAGCAGACACATCCTTCAACACATAATCGAAAACTCATTTTACATCCCAAACTTATTAACTTACTTACCAGCTGGTAAATTTAAGATAAATTTTTTTAAATGCCGATAGGGGGCGCCTTAGACTTTGGAGTAAAGTACAACTATTTTTAACCGTTATTTTTTAATCTCATTAAATGCTTGCAAAAGCTTAGATTTAAATTTTAAGCTTAAAATCTGAAACGTTGGGAGTAATTAAGTTGCGCAAAATGGAAGTGCGTTCGAATTGGGGGGGGGGGGGGAGGGTTAAATTTCAACTCCTGAACACAATTCAATTTGCGCTTCTTAACCCCTCTCAACGATTTAGAATTTGAGCTCAAAATTTAAGTCCAAGCTTTTGCAAGCATTTAATTAGATACAAAAAATAACGGTTAAAAATAATTGTTGGTTACTCTTAAGTTTAAAACGCCCTCTAAAGAATTTTTTTGAAGTTTATTTTTAAAATTTATTTTCAAGAAAATACGGACATAAAGAATAGTTTTAGCGAAAACAGTAAACGAGTCGACTAATTTTTCCGTTTTTTATAATCATTTGAAATTTGAATCCCCCGCCCCTCCCTTGAACACAGTTCAGTTTTGCGCTACTTAACCACTCCCAACGTTGATTTTGAGCTCAAAATTTAAGTTTATGTCTAAGCTTCTAAAAAAAAAATTAATGAGTTGCAAAAAATAACCGTAAAAAATAATTGTTCGTTACTCCAAAGTCTAAAGCGCCCTCTATCGACATTTTTAAAAATTTATCTTTAAAATTTATTTTCAAGAAAATACTCATTTAAAGAGTAGTTTTAACGAAAACCACAAACGAATCGACCAATTTTTCCGTTTTTTATAATCATTTGAAATTTAAACCTCTGAACACAGTTCAGTTTGTGCTACTTAATCACTCCTAACTATTCAGATTTTGAGCTCAAAATTTAAGTCTAAGATTCCGAAAATATTCAATGAGATGCATAAAATAACGGCAAAAAATAGTTGTTCGTTACTCCAAAGTCTAAAGCGCCCTCTATCGACATTTTTTGAAATTTATCTTCATAATTTATTTTCATGAAAATATTGACATTAAGAATAGTTTTAGTGAAAACTGCAAATCAATCGACCAATTTTTCCGTTTTTAATATTTATTTGAAATTTTGGACCCTAATTGCGCCTATCTCCTTCGGAAGACGCTTGGGACTCTTAGTTTCCCATTTAATACTGTTTGTCTTGATGTACACTATCACCCCTTAAAGTTTGTCACCCCAATAGTTTAGATACACCCTGTATACTCTTGATAAAGCAGAATTGTTGGTACTCTAAATTATTTCCCGAAATTAAATGTATTGTTATTGTAACATTATCCTTTCAGGCAGATTTCTCAGAATTTTTTTTTGCCTGAGAAAATTTAATATATTTTCCTACAACATATTATTAAAACATATTTCATGTACTTTATTTTAATTGAATATTTTATTAATATTGTATTGCTCTTATCATTGAATATATCTTATTTTGTATGTGCTTTTTGCAATTTGCTTTTTGTGTGCAAGTGAATGCATAATATTTTAATTAAAGTGAGAGAATATAAGAAGTGAATAATAAAAAAACAGTATTTAATAGTTTTTATTTATTCATTTATATATTTGGCACCAAAATACATTTCATCATCTATTTTCTGTTTTTGGTAATTTCAAACTGGCATCCAGATTCCAGAATTCAGTTTATGTTTTGTTCTGCTTATACGTACATCCACTTTCAAAATATGAGAAAAACACAATCCTTAATTGTGCGATCCTTTTACTCAAATCCTGGTTTAGTTTATGACTTAATATATTTTTCTTCTTTTATGAGGAACTTGAAACACATTCTCCATCATGAAAAATTAAAAACAAACAGGTTAAAATGTCTTTTATAATATTTTAAGTATACTTTACTTTCTACTTTATTGCGTTATTTGAACACTCATCGTTCATAAAAATAAGTTTATTAACTCAAATGAATAAACAAACTGTTATAACATAAATTATTTTTTCTTAAGTCAGAAAACGCTGTTTTTTTAACACAGTATATGTGTTTGAATTACACTAGTACGTCAATAACTGAGTTTAAGATGCATTAATTATTCATTGGAAAATTAAAACTTCACAGTTGTTAAAGCCATTTTACATTTCTAACATACTTCAGTTAATAATTACTGTAATAATCCAGACAACAATAATTTACCAGAAATAACTGTTACGCATGTAAGTAATATAACTTCACAAGCATATAATAACGAACACAAAGCTCCCATTTATTAAAACATCCGTAACCATACCCTTACCCAACAAACATTATACCATAAAGATTGAATTACAATAGTATTTCGAACGTATTTTATGATGCAATGAATTTTTTATGAAAAACTAAGGCAATTTATTCAGATTTTTAAAATATATATAACTATTACTTTTAAATTCTAGTTTAGTTCCTAAACGAAAGAAAATTAGAAATTAATATGCTGATTGCATAAATTTATTCAAATTGTGAAAGTTTTTAAAAGTCAACTGTTATTAAAGTTGGAAAAAAATAATAAAAATAAGATTTAATTAACTTGTGTAAAGCACTCCTAAACATAAATAAATAAGCATATTTTTATTGATTTCGCAGGAAAATAGAAAATGAGTAAATCTTTACAGCATTGAAAATTTAATTTAATTCAAACGAAATTGCTTCAAATTTAATTTAAACGTATACAAAATGATAATTAAAATGCTTCTTCTTATTTATACCTATTCTTTAAGAACTGGAATAGCATTTTAAACATTAATTATTTACACATATCAAAATTAACTAATCTGTATTTTTTCAACGAGCATATTTTTTATAAAACATATGTATATAACAACATAACTCCTTATATAAATCAATTTAGCAATATTGTAATATAAAATAATATGAAATAATTCAAATAACTGTACATTTTGAACATTTTGAAGTATAACTTCACAATGTAGTAAAGTAGTAACTTCATAAGTTCTTAAGGGACTGTAGAACCTATAACAAATATTTATTTATTTGTTACTTCCAACTAGCATAATTGAAACTGGATCAAAGTATTTTGTTCGTTTCACCAAATAATTCGTCAAAACATTTTCAGTGCTTGAAAGTGTTAACGAAATCTAAATCAAAATTTAAAACTTCTGCCCATAATTAAAGTATTAAACTAATTTTCAACAGTGTAATTCTCAAAAATTTACAAGAGGCCGTAAACAGTAAATTATATAACATGGATTTATGGAATATTTTAAAATAATCTTTTTCAGGTAAATGAATCTTTAACTCTTAAAATGTAAACTTATTCTAAGTATCTCCATTGTGTTTGAATTGTTCATAAAAATATTTAGGATATTACATATTGTTTATAACTAATATTTTAACATTTTGTTTCAAAGCGTTGTATATAAATTCAACTTATCTCTATGTTATTTTGTGAGTTAAAATAGTAAAAAAATTGAACCCTTATTCAATTCCCCAACATTAAAGCAAGCAATTCTAGATAAACTCAGAACATTGACATGCTAGTGCATCATTTATGAACATCGCGTATCTATTTGTTGTCAAACATTATATCAGACCCTACAGCAACAAATAATTTAGAAAAATATCGCAGTTATCTCTGACGGAATGCAGGTGGCAGTGTGACGGCTTTTCCATGATTTTCCGCTTGCTGGGAACTCGTTTCAGTTTCATGGTTTGATAATGATGAAATGTCATGTTCATCATCAACATGGTATTCATCTGAATCAGATGTGTCACTGTTTTCGTCATTGCCCCTTGACTGCCTTGCGCGATTTCTGGCTTCGTTTTCTTCATTCTCACGTTGCAGAGCTTTTACAGGGCCATCAAATTGGTCACTGTAGTAACGGGGAGAAACAGGACAATCCACATTCTCTGGTCTATCACAGACAAGGAAACGCTGATCAAATACAAGTTCAGGATGGCAACAAAATGGATGATCTGTAAGTGTTTGGAGATTACTGGGTGCACATAAGTGAAATATATGACAGCCAGTATCGACATCAGCATAGTAACCTCCTGCTATTTTGTTGTCACATGTAAAGTTTAATGGTGGAACCGAAGCAAAAAGTTCTTGTTTAGCACATGCATCCATGTACAGCTTGGCTCTCTCCATCTGTAAAAGAAATACGCATTAACCTGTGTATAAAAGTTTAATTTTAAACTGTGAAACAAAAATTAAAAATTATAAAATAAATTGAATAATATTTTATTATATTCAAAGTAATGCATACAAAATATAATTGCAAATCTAATTCATATCTAAAAAATAAATAAATAAATAAAATAAAAATAAAAATCGAAAAATCGAAAAATATCTTTAAAATACTGAACTATGTCGTTGCATGTTGACTTGGTTATCTGAGATCCGAATGTTTACTTTTACTAATGAAATCACCAATAACACTAATAGAAAATTGAAATTAATGTTAAATGAGCTAATAAATTATATCTCATAAATAGAGAAAAAAAAAAAAAAACCATGTTGCACACTATGTGGAAAAACGAAGAAAGTAGTAAACCGTTGGCATTTCACCTTCCAACATATTTTGCCAGAAATTATAAGCAAAATGTACCTTCAAATATTTTTCTTAACACGATTATACAAATAGCTGTAATATTAGAAAACTTTGCGGCAAAAAATGTTGATATCAGAATTGATGTTTATATGATGTTTTTGCAAATATTTTCTTTGTTTTTTCCAGGTGTCCATAAATGCCCATAAGCGTTTATCTTTGTATACGAATTTCTAATCATTTATGAATAAAAATAATTGAAAACTTTTTTTGTGCAAAAAACGTCTGCTACAGTTTTCGGAATGAGGTATATGCTGAGGGAATAAAAAAGATCTTTCTGTTAAAGAAAGAATTTATTTTTAAGATGTGTTATTCAAAAGACACAACTACCTGATTGCTATTGAAATAAGAGAATATTTAAAATTTTTGTTTTAAAAATTGGATACATTTGGAGCAGTTTATTTTTGAAGCAAGGTTTTTAGTTAAAATAAGTTATTAGTTAGCCTTTATTATAAATAATATTATGGATAAAACGCTAAAAATTGTCATAGAAAGTTCACATTTTTAAAGAAATAAATATAGACTAATTCTCATACATATATAAATTTTAATACCTAGAGTGTGACTTTTGTTAAGTACACAATACGTTTGAAATATGTTTGAACATTTTATAAAACGTGATAATTGATTGAGTGGGTTTTATTTTAACACATTTTGACAATTGTGATAGTTATTAAAATATATACGTTTACATTATTACAATATTTAGTATCAAAGATATTAAAATATGTATCTATGCAAATTTTATATTTTTGGCCCATGAAACAACAGACAAATATATATAAAGTTGGTTTATAGGGGAAAAGACTAGGGATAATGGCACATGATTGGTTTATAGCTTTTTTTATATTGCTTGGTTTTTATTCTGATATATTTCAAATTGCATGAGTATTTAAGCTATGGATTCCCAAATTTTGAATCTTGAGGGCGTTCAAACACTTTAAATTTCTTTGTGTGAGCATCTCTCTCTGTCTCTCTCACATTTCAGTACCAGAAATTATTGTTTTTCTACTCGCCAAGTTCATTCAGTATTAATTGACATATCTTCCAAATTCGAGAATGCTTTCAACATCAAAGTAATTAAATTTAATGTTACTTACCATATACAATCAATGTTCTCTGAAATACTTGTAACAGGTAGAATTTTTCTGAAGAATAATTAGAAAATTTTAGGTTACTTACCGATCACAGTCAGTGTTAACTGATATAGATACCATTTCCAGAAAATACATTCAACGGACGGCAGATCAATTAATATAATCATATTACTTACCAAGTCAGTGTTATTTTCCACGAAAGTATAAATAAATAATATATTTCAGTAAAAATAGTTGTAATACGAAATTACATTTGCGATAGACAGTTGGGAAAAAATACGATACTTTCCCTCTTGAATACACACCAAAATTACCGTAGAAAAAAAGGACACATGTGGAAAGTAACTGGTAATTATATCTACTATTAAATATCACAAATGCGTCAAGTTAACCTGGAAAAATGTATAGTTTATAAGCTATTTCTGAAATCTTCAAAGATCTTTTTAAACCTTTTTGGGTTCGAAATTTTTTCAATTTTTAGAAAAAATTACTTTTACGTTAATAAGATTAGCACTAGCTATCCAAATAGTTTAATTAGTGTTTAACGAATATTTCATTGTCTGTAAGATAACGAATATTGTTGTTTTGCGTACTATTCAACTAAAATTCATATGACAATAGGCTTATGAAGAATTTTTAGAGAAAATATTGTATTGCAACAAAACTTTATAAACATTAAAATTTTTTAATAATTTTTACCCTTTATTACACGTGATTCTTTCAAGGAAGTAAATTTTATTTTAAATTTAAAGAGTGAAATATATGTTTAAAATAAAAGAATCGCAAACGACACAAAGAGAATAAAGCAAATAATAATATTTGTTATTATTACTAAATGCCTAAACATAATGAAGTCATGTAGTAAATGCACAAAAATCTACTAACATTATTACATGTAAACAGTAGCAAAAGTATTTCTTAAAACAAAATAATATTCCATTAAAAGATATGTACTATTAATAGTACACCAGACCCGAAAGGGTTAAAAGGAAATACTAGTATTAAATCCCCGTCACATTTAAAAAACTATATCTTCTCCAAAATCACCTCATTAAAATGTTTCTTTTTTTAGAGAGATACAATAAATAAACCCCAATTTATTTGATTCACAAGCACGTTCAAATTTATGCAAATAATTAATAAATTCTCATTAAAAATATGAATTATGATCTACTGTAACTGTTACATAAAAATCGACTGTCGTACAAAACATGGCTTTGTTCTTTTACGAGTCATATCTATAATTAGTTTGTAAGATATAGAGAAATTTAACTTTTAGACGGTCTAAGGAAATCGTATCGTTATCGTTGATTTCCACAAACGAAAAAAGATAATCCCAAAAAGTAATAAAAATACTAGATTTTTTTTTTAGCAAGTTTCATATTTATAGTTTCTGAATATTTTTCTGATTACTAATTGAATGCTCCCGGTGATTTACCTTATAGTATCTTAAATTTATTATTTAAAACAATATTAAACTAATAAACAAATAAAAGTATTAAATTAAATTTTCTAAAATAAATCCTCAACACTTTTTTTTATAACTCTATTAAGATTAAAAATAAATAAATAAATTACACCTTTGATCTCGACTGATTTGATTCAAGAAACTCAAGTAAAAAAAAAAAAATAATAATAATAAAAAAGTGTCAAAAGTGAGTATTACTATTCTATAAGGGAAAGTTGTTAAACATGTCATATGTTAACCAATCCCGAATACGAATCTATGCATATCATTTAATAATAGGTGATATTTATAATCAATTCAGTATGATATGCAGCAGAAAAATAATATTGGGGATAACATTTTTTCTACGATTGTACACAAATTTAAATTCTTTCCATGTATCTTTTATGCCTTTTATAAATAAAATTAATCAAAGAATTGCATTCCACACTGACAAAAAGAAAAGAAAACAAAACTGTGAACTACGAACAGTATCAAAGAGAAACAACCATGTATCATTTAGGTGAAAGCTTCAATAATATTTTCTTCGTGGTTGACATAAAATTAAATGAAAAAAAAAATATATGTTTTGTAATTTTTAAATAACTGTGCCCTGAAAAAATAGAGCGTTAATCTTTTGCACTTTCCATTTCACACCATTTGTTATGACATAGAATGAAGCTTATAAAAAAAGAAGGAAATTTTTCGAAAGTTGCAGCAATCGAGTCTAACTTCCTCGGGAAACATGAAAGTATTTTCAAATCTATAGAAGAAAAAAAGCGTTTAATATCTTGTGGAATTAAAATTCTTGAAAAGAGCACTAGTTGGAAAGGTCTTTTTCGAAGATTTCTTTCCTGATCCCTGTAATGAAATAAAAATAAAACAAAACCTGCATACTAGGAAATAAACAGAAAAATATATCATTCAGCATTATTTCCAAGCATTGTTGAGTTTTAAAGTGTTATTTGCGAGATTCGATATTAATAAAGATTTTTTTATATTAGTTAGAAAAATTAAACTAACCCTTTCGGGTCTGATTTTTTCCCCATTTATAGAAAAAATTACTTTTACATTAATAACATTAACACTAACTATCCAAATAGATTAATTAGACTTAAACAAATATTTCATAGTCTGAAACATAACAAATGTTGTTATTTTACGTACTATTCAATTCATATTCATATGATAATAGGCTAAGGAAAAGTTTTTGGAGACGTTTTGAAAATATTATGATACAAGGAGATTTAAGTAATATTACAACTTTCTAATACTTTTGCGCTTTATTACGTATGATTATTTCAGAAAAGTAACCTTTATTTTAAATTTAAAGAATGAAATACATATTTTATATAGAAATACATGCAAATATTTATTGTTAGTAGTATTACTAAATGTCTAAACGTTAATGAAGTCATTTAGTAAATGCATAAACATATATTAACATTACTACATGTAAACAGTAACAAAAGTATTTGTTAAAACAAAAAAATAATCTTTTAAAAGACATGTACTAAAAATAGTACACCAGACCCGTAAGGGTTAAATGGTCCATAAATTTACACTTTTTTATTTTATATTAATTGCTCAACATTATTTTCTACATTCAAATTAATTTTTTTTTCACTTTCGCTAATAAGTAAGCTGTAGAATTGTTCAATGCGTGAAATTCGTTTTAATCTTATTTGTTGCTTTTGTTGAGAGTTTGTTTGTTTCCTTCTGAAACAATATGCATATGAAAAGACAGGCTCGCGACCCATCTCCAGATAACATTGTTGATAAAGTGGGGCATAGGTTTTAAGCAGCATGGAATGAGTTGCCCGTTTCTGTCATTCATACCCATTTCGACCCGAAGCCTAACAGGTTAAGTGTCGTTTTAAAGCTTGCGGTAAAGGTGTCTATTAATTTCGTACCCCTGTACATGGGTGCAAGTTTTCCGTCCACAGGACGGAATTCCGTCTTTTAAAAGTTCCCGAGGACGGAAAAATCTCCGACGATGAAAAGCGATCGCGAAAATGACGCGTTTTTTGCCAAAAGATCGCGAAAAAAAGACACGATTTTTCGTCAAAAGATTATGAATAAAACGTGATTTTTGTAAATGATTGCGGAAAAAGGCGTTATTTCTATCAAAAGATCGCAGATAAAAGCGCTATTTCATTCAAAAGATCGAAAAAGGACGCGTTTTTCGTGAAAAAATTGCGAATTAAACGTGATTACTGTCGACGGATCTCAAGAAAAACGTTATTTTCGTCGAAGAATCTGTCCAGGAATCTCAGAAAAGACGCGGTTTTCGTCAAATGATCGTGGAAAAAACGCTATTTCTGTTAGAATTGGCGAGAAAATACGATTTTTGTCAAAAGATCGAGGAAAATTCGTTTTTCGTCGAAAAGATCGGGAAAAAAAGACACTATTTTTTTCAAAAAATTGCTGATAATACGTCATTTTTGTCAAAAAATCGCGGAAAACAAACACTATTTCTGACAAAAGATCGCAAAAAAGACGCGTTTTTCGTAAAAGAATAGCAAAAAAACGCGATTCCTGTCGAAAGATCGCGAAAATGACGCAGTTTCTTTCAAAGAATCGCGAAAAAGATGCGAATTTCGTCAAATGATAGTGGGAAAAGTGCTATTTTTGTCAGAATTGCGGAAAAACGCGATTTTTTTGTCAAAGGAGCGAGGAAAAAACGCGACTTTTGTCAAAAGATCATGAAAAAGACGCGAATTTTTGTCAAAGGATCACGAAAAAATCGCGAATTTTGTCAAAGGATCGCGAATTTTTGTCAAAGGATCGCAAAAAACGCGATTTTTTGATCAAAGGATCGCGATAGAGACGATTTATCTCAAAGAATTGCTAAAGAGACGCGATGCACAGAATCATGCACATGTATATTTGTTCACTCGGGGGGGGGGGGGATTCAAAATATTTTCAGTCCTGGCAAAATTTCAAACTTGCACCCATGGCCTACAAGTTACTTACAAATTTAATCATTTTATTTTCAGGCCATTATGTTTATGTACAACAAATATATTTTTTGTATTTTCTTTCTTTCATAGTAATACAGATTTAATGGCCAGCAGTGTATATTCTACAAACACTGTTACATTTACGAATCCCTTTATATAGACCCATATATCAACTGTAGTGTATCATTTACACAGACTATATAGTATGCATAAATGTAGTAAAACATAAAAGCACATATCATAATTAAAAATGCATTTCCTGCCATTGTCGCTATTATACAGTAATTCGGATAGAATACCAGGGGAAAGTAGCCATATCTGGACCACCGCTTTAAATGGACCGTTGTTATTCTGCCGTAAAATATAGAAGAAAGAATCTATTTATCGCTGAAATCCTATTTATAAGAATGAATTCACTCATAATTAGAAGAAATCCCCATTTTCCACGCGCTGTTTTCAGACAGTTTAAAAAAATCTAAAATTAGCAATTTTTATCTAAATTTTTCCTACTAAACGTAAGAAAATGATTTAAAATCAAATTAAGTAGTTATGTTTCGTATCAATATCTAAATGCATTCATTTATTGGCATATTTTTCATTTGGATTTTTTCTTTTGTTTATGTTCTTAGTCTTGAGATTATTAATTTTAAAAAATGGCGCAGTTGTCTTAATTGGATCAATCTGAGTTGCTTAAATAAGATATTCGATCATAAATTTGAAAAATAAGTAACGAATTTAGAGGATTCAGTGCTTTGGACACTTATATACGTATATATATATATATATAGTGGATTATAGACAAGCAATTTTATGAATATTTTAGTTTAATTTATTTTGTATATCTGAAATATTTTTATGCAGTTTAAGTCTATATAAATGTAAACGTATATATTAGAAGTTTATGCAATAAATTTTGTTTGCAATTTCATTTATTTTGTATGTATTCGTATATTTTTAATTCTCTATTCCTACAGAGTATATGATTTTCAGTGCTGAATGCAAACGTTTTAATCAGGTAGAATATTTGCGGTTCTCGGAGGGGGGGGGGGGATTTTTTATAGTTCTTGGGCATTACACTTCTTTGCAATTGTCAAAAATATAGGAAACCGAAAGGGAATAGTAAGTTCTGAAGTGACCCACGAAAAGACTGAAGTTACCCCCCCCCCTCCTCGAAACCCCCCCTTCCCCCAAAAAAACCAAAACAAATTAAAACTATCCAAAGAGTCGTCGGAAATGTTATCTCCCTTGCAAAATCAGTTACGTCAAGGTACAGAGGGAGTCAAAACACAGCTTCGTAAACATCTTCGACATATAAAGTAAATTTTGAAATGAAAACAAAAACAAAAAATGAAAAAAAAAAAAAAGATGTATTATTTTTCAAGATGTATTATTATACTTACGCTATCCGTATCAGCAAAAACCAAGCCATTCATTAGAAACATTCCTATTAAAAAAAAGCACAGTTAATTTTTTCAATTAAAGTTAACAAAACAATTATAAAATGCATTATTATGATAGAAGACTCAGTCATAAGCTAAGTTTTACTGAACTAACTAAACAAAGAGTGAAATAGAAGCAATCAAATTTGGGATGTCATATTGCTACACATGTGCTTGTGCATGCATTAACTCCTTGAAGGGAGGGGGGTGGTATAAAATATATACCACTTAATTTTAATTGAAAAATGCCACATTGACACCAGAAATTGTAAATAAAAATTTTAATGTTATCAAGTACGCGAAGATAAGCGTTTATCTATTTTGAAATAAATTTCCTTTTAAATTCTGGTGTCATTCGATCATTTCGGCATTTAATGTATAGAAGTGCTTTGCCCTCAAAGGGTTAAAAGTGTTACATATATACAGGGTGATTCTAATTTTTTTTTTTTACAACAAAAGAGGGGTGATAGTACACATCAAGACAAACAATATTAAATAGGAGACCAAGGGTCCCAAATGTTTTCCAAAGGAGACAGCCGCCATTAAAGTTTAGGGACCAAAATTTCAAATAAACATAAAAAACGGAAAAATCGGTCGATTGATTTGCGTTTATCACTAAAACTATTCTTTATGCCGGCATTTTCTTGAAATTACATTATGAAGACAAATTTCAAAAAATGCCGATAGAGGGCGCTTTAGACTTTGGAGTAACGAAAAACTATTTTTGCCGGTATTTTTTGCATCTCATTAAATGTTCTCGTAAGCATAAACTCAAACTTAAATTTTGAGCTCAAAATCTGGAAGTTGGGAATAGTTAAATAGCAGAAATTGAACTGTGTTCAGAGGGTTTGAATTTCAAATGATTTTATAAAACGGAAAAATTGGTTAATTGATTAACGGTTTTCACTAAAACTATTCTTTATATTGGTATTTTCTTAAAAATGAATTATAAGGATAAAATTCAAAAAATGTCGATAAGGGCGCTTTAGACTTTGGAGTAACGAACAACTATTTTTTGCCGTTATTTTTTGCATCTCATTAAATGTTTTCGGAAGCTTAGACTCAAACTTAAATTTTGAGCTTAAAATCTGAATAGAAAGGAGTGGTTAAGTAGCACAAACTGAACTGTGTTTAAGAGGGAGGGGGAGGTTCAAATTTAAAATAATTATAGAAAATGGATAAATTGGTCGATTCGTTTGCGGTTTAAAATAAAACTATTCTTTAAGTCAGTATCTTCTTAAAAATAAATTTTAAAGATAAATTTCAAAAAATTCCGCTAGAGGGCGCCTTAAACTTTACAGTAACCAACAATTCATTTTAACCATTATTTTTTGGTTCTAATTAAATGCTTGCAAAAGCTTTTTAGATGTTTTCGGAAGCTTAGATTTAAAGTTAAATTTTGAGCTCAAATTCTGATTCGTTATGAGGGGTTAAGAAGTG
Source organism: Maratus speculifer (assembly GCA_964019185.1). Classification (NCBI taxonomy): domain Eukaryota; kingdom Metazoa; phylum Arthropoda; class Arachnida; order Araneae; family Salticidae; genus Maratus; species Maratus speculifer. The sequence continues at coordinate 11,647 of CAXHSM010001457.1, read as the reverse complement.
CAAACTGAAGTGTGTTCAGGAGTTAAAATTTAACCCTCTTTCCTCCTCGAACACAATTCAATTTTTCGCTACTTAAACACTCCCAAATATTCAAAATTTGAGCCCAAAATTTAAGTCTATGCATTTGAAAGCATTTAATGAGATTTAAAAAATAACAGTTAAAAATAGTTATACGCTACTCCAAAGTCTAAGGAGCCGTCTATCAGCATTTTGTGAAATTTATCTTAAAAATTTATTTTCAAGAAATTGCTGATTTAAATATTAGTTTTAGTGAAAACCGCAAAGCAGTCGACCATTTTTTCCGTTTTTTACAATCATTTGAAATTTAAACCCTCTGAACACAGTTCAGTTTGTCTACTTAACCACTCCCAGCTATTCAGATTTTGAGCTCAAAATTTAAGTTCAAGTCTAAGCTTACGCAAGCATTTAATAAGATGCAAAAAGTACCGGCAAAAAATATTTGTTCGTTACTCCAAAGTCTAAAGCGCCGTCTATTGGCATTTTTTGAAATTTATCTTTATAATTTAATTTAAAGAAAATGCCGACATAAAGAATAATTTTAGTGAAAATCGCAAATCAATCGACCGATTTTTCCATTTTTTATGTTTATTTGAAATTTTGGTCCCTAAACTTTAATGGCGGCTATCTCCTTTGGAAAACGTTTGGGACCCTTGGTCTCCTATATAATATTGTTTGTCTTGATGCGTACTATCACCCCTCTTTTATTGTAAAAAAAAAAAAAAAAAAAAAAAAAAAAAAAACCCTAGAATCACTTTGTATATACATTTTAAAAGTTTTCTATACGTAGCAAATAGCACATGAAAACATAAAAGTGTAAAATAATGAAATCGTTCTGATTGAGGCCTGATAATAGGACTGCCACGGGCGACTATTTTTATATTCTGTTCGCATCACTTTAAAAAAATACATATTTTAGTATATTTCTGTTGAAAATGTTATCAAAGCGTATGTAAAATATTTTTGTTTTAAAAAAGCGGTAAGAAATTCAATTAAAAATATCCGCCTGTGGCAGCCCTGAATATGTAGCTCTATATAATTAAATCTCATTTTTTTTAAAGTTGAAATGTTTAGTTTAAAATCTTAAATTTTGAACTAAATATTTGAGTTTATATTTGTAAGGATGGAACTATAATGAAGTTATTGACGCTAAATAACGAAGAAAAATATAACTAAATCTACATTATAAAATAAGTGAGCGATTCTAACGTCATTTTGAAGGTGGAAACAACCTAACCAATATACACTGGCCTCCAAAAGTTAAGGTACACCGTTTTTTTGTGTTTAATTTTTAAATGAATCAATATAGAAACAACAAATTTGGAGAAAATGTGCGTTAAACTGTTATTTATTAAATGCAAAATAGAAATTTACTTAAGTTAAACGTATAAATGAAATTATAACAAAAAAGCACTCATGTTGAAAAATTCAATTCTTGGAGAAAACAGTACATCATAGTGTTATGCAGTAAAATGTGACAGAAACATTAAAAATCTGGTTCTAATGCGGAATATGCCCACCCCCGACTTGAGTGCATTGACGGCATCGATTTTCCATGCTCTCAATTATATTGTCGGACACCGAAATAGTCAGCTCTGACCAGACATGGAGTAAGTCTTGTTCCAGCTCATTTAATGACCTTGGAGGAGGTCTTAAAGCCGCAACCTGTCTTCCAAGATAGTCCCAAAGATGTTCTATCTGATTCAATTGTGGAGAGTGAGCTGGCCATTCCATTCTCTCCAAACCGTGATCCTCAAGATAATCCTCAACAACCACAGCTCGGAGTGGTCTTGCATTATCATCCATAAGAATGAAACCATTGCCAATAGCACCGGCATATGGGCGCACATATGAATCAAGGATCTCATCCCAATATCTCGCACCAGTCAGAGTTCCTTCATGGAACACATGCTGGTTAGTTTGGCCTCCGAGTGAGATCCATGCTAAACCATGATTCCACCGTTTCTGTACCTGTGTGTTTCTACAGTATTTGATTAATGGTATCGAGTGTAGTGTTCTCTACAGATCAGAAGACGTTTTGAATCGCTCTACAGTCTGAATCTGGACTCGTCTGTGATCAGTACAGAAGGCCACTGTTGTCTGGTCCAGGAAACATGTTCTCTTTCCCAACATAAGCGGGCCCTCCTCTGTCGTCTATTGAGGGGGCACACACAACTAGTCGCCTTGCTTAGCAGTGGCGTAGCTAAGGGGGGGCAAGGGGGGCGGTCGCCCCGGGCGCCGAGTCTTAGGGGCGCCAAATTGAGAGAAGTTTAAATCACAAATAACTCGACCATATTTTGACAAAAAAAGAAAATTGGCAATTTTTTAAAATTTTGTTTTGTATGCAAGTGTTTTCTTTAGTAAGATATTTTGTTGTATTCAGATAAAGAAGAAAGAAAAAGCTTTTGTAAATATTTCTAGGGATGGCTCAACATACTTGGTACCTAAGTACCTTTAAAATCTCGTACATGCCTTTTATCAAAGTGTTATCTGATTGCGAAAAACATTTTGCCATAATTTTTTATGTCGCTATAAGTTTTTCTATCCATAGGGCGCCTCAAAAGTAAGTTTGCTCAATTATGAAAAATTTTAATAACTTTCTTTAAAAAATCAAATTATCTTAAACAAAATATCCTATTGATGATCTTAATTAGTACTTATATGCGTAAGTTAAATTGCATTGTAATTAGATAGGGGCCACCAAATTGAGTGGAGATTTTAAACCAAAATTATTAATAAATAAGGATTGTTGACCTTTCCTTTTAGTGTGAATTTTTCGAAGAAATTCATTGAAGGTACGAATCTATAATTGTCAGTTGCTGATGGAGGTTTTTCACGATTTTTTTAGAACCTACATGATTGTAGGTATCGCAAGCATCTCTAATGAGCGAAACCTAATCTTTTTCGTGCGTTCTTGCTAATATGCTAGGAATTCTAATAGCTTCCAGAAGGGAACGAGTTTAAAAAATTGGATTAACATTTAGTGTAGTTGTTAGCTCTTGATTGACCTGTGGTCAAGATTCTTATTTCCCGAGATCTGTGATGTTCAAACCTTTAATGCTGAGAAACAAAATTTTGTAATTTTGTTTACCCTTTTACCCTTTGTAGGGTAAAAAGGATTTTAAAATAGATGATTTAAAATAAGGAAAAATAATTTAAGGATATTAATTAAAATTTTTGAAATTTAATTTTAACTTGAATTTTAAAATGATTTTAATTCTCATCCTTTTCATCTGTAGAAGTAGCTCTCTATAGATATCTGAGCATTGTCATACGATTGCACTAACATATAAACAATGTCAGATGCGATTCAGCATATGTTAAGGCTTTATTAAAATCTAGACTTTAATTTAAACTTGATTTGTTTGATGAAATTCGTGCTTTTAGTTCTTGAACTAAAGCTATTGCAATAAAGATGAATAATGCAGCATAGCAGCATCACCTCTTGAATGATTTGCGCCAAAAAGTAATCAACATCAAATCATATCACGGACTAAATGAATCTAAAGTTTTATGAAAATCTGTGCATTAGAGTTCTTGAGATAGAGCTACCGTGGAAATTGTGAATAATGCAGTTTAGAAGTGCCATCTTTTGAAATATATATAGATCATAAACTAATCAGCTTAAGTTTATATCAAGGTCTAATTGAATCCAAAGTTTTGAAAAGAAAGTAAAAATTAGCGGAACATTCACGGATATCACTGTTGTTTTAAGCGTTTGGGATTTGGGAGTAGCAACAATGAAAATAAATTTAAAAAAATACATATTGTTAAAATTTCTAAATTACTCCCGGTTACGGGAAAAAAAATCTACTTCAACACGGTAGTCTTTCTCTGTTTTTAAGGAAGAGAGGAAATCAAAAAATGTTCTTCAATCCTTCTATTAAGACCTAGCGAATCCAATAATATGATTTGATGCTGATTACTTTTTGGCACAAAATATTCAAGAGGTGGCGCTGTTATGCTGCATTATTTCTGTTTATTGCAATAGCTTTAGTTCAAGAATTAAAAGCACGAATTTCCATCAAACTTCAGATACAATCAGTACCTAATATAAATTAGGGTTGTTTAGTTTTTGGTGTAAATCGTCCTACTGGTGGCGCTGCTATGATGCAATTTTTAGGATTCCGCGACAGTTGTATCCCAAGAACTTATGCACAGATTTTCATCACACTTCAAATTCAGTTAGTACCTGATAAAAATTAAATCTGATTATTTTTTTATGTACATCCCCCATCAGGTCGCGTTATTATGCTGAATTTTTAAAGATTTCCACAATAGCTCTATCTCAGAAATTAATGCACTGATTTCACCAACTTAAGATTCAGTTAGTACCTGAAAAAAAAATTTATCCTGATTAGTTTTTAGAGTACATCACCGAACAGGTGACGCTGTTATGCAGAAATTTTCACGATTTCCGCAATAGCTGTATTGTCAGAAATAAATGTACGGATTTTCAAACTTCAGATTCAGCTAGAAGTTGACATAAGTTGTTGCGACTAGATTTTGGTGTAAATCACCTAACCGGTGGTGCTGCTATGCTGCATTTTTCAAGAAGTTTCAACATGTATAAGATAGAAGAAAGTTTTGGAATTGACACATCTGACTAGTTTTAAGTTTCCATTCAAATTTATTATTGACGAAAACTACAAATCTTCTGCAATCGGGTTCCATGCATTTTAGTTTTGTGTATTTGAGAAATTAGCTGAATCCTTAAAAACAATGAAGAGTGAAGCTGCTTTTTCCACCCGGTACAAGCCAAAAAAAACTTTTTGTTCCCCTTGAAGAAAAATAATGTGGTTACTTTTTTTGTTTAAGAAGGGGGGGGGGGGGGCGCAAAATTTCTCTTGGCTCCGGGTGCTAAAATCCGTAGCTACGCCACTGTTGCTTAGAGACCTGCATTGTGAAGACGTCTTCGCACTGTAGTAGCGGAGATTCTTCTCCCTGATTCTGCAAAGTTGTCTGCAATGAGTTTCGTCACAGTAGTGTGTCTTCTCCTTCGTTCCGAAAGAGCTAGAAACCGGTCTTCTGCAGGTGTTGTAACACGTGGGCGGCCTGCAACATGTCTTCTGGACACAGAATCTTCGGATTCATATTGATCCCAGAGTCGTTGGACTACACTGCGAGACACATTTAGCCGTCTAGCAGTATCAGCTTGTGACAACCCCATTTCCATCCTTCCTACCGTCCGCCACCTTAATGAGTCGGGCAAAAGGATCCAGTGTTAACAAAACTGACAACAATAGTTCAAATACAACAAAACTTACATGTGATATTACATAAGCTTCGTAATTGCATATTTTTCTATCATTCACAAATACCTATTCTTTTCTATAAAATAAACGTGGTAGCTGTAATTTTTGCGTATTTTTTTTTTTTTAAAGCTTATTATTGTCATTCATATGCTTATGAAGTTTAATCTGACTACCATTTCTTTTCTGGTGAGCTTCGAAAAACATGTTGCACCTTAACTTTTGGAGGCCAGTATATTTTTCATTTACTGTAATTTAGTTTAATTTCTAAACAATTTAAACGTTCAACATTTACACCAAAAAATAAAGAGAAAAAATGTTTTTACAAATTCAACTTACTTCAAAAATGTATCCCAATTTCTTTATTTTTTAAGGGTTTTAAAATAATTTTGAAGCATGATTGAAAAATAACCAGTCAAGGGAGAATATTACCCGTATACAGAGTTCCGTACAATAAATACATGAATTAGTAGCTGGGCATTCCATTACACAAATAACATTAACAGTTTTTAACTTGGCTTTAAAAGCCGATGACGCATAGAGTACGCCGCGCATGCCTTTATTTATATCCAAAGCGCCCGTATCTTTAAGGGTTAATATTTCGGCTATTACTGCCATTTTTTTCGAAAATCATTATCAACAATTCTTTTATACGTCTGCGATGATAGGCACCTTGAGCACTCCTCAATTTCTTAACTGAACGCCCACAGATCAAAATATCTGTGTAACAACAACAACAACAACAACAACAACAAAAACTTTAGTTTCAGTAGATTCGGAAATAAATGGGGGTGGGTATGGTTGCAGTTAAAACAATATAAATTATTGAACATTTGTTTGTGGCTAGTATTGCATAAAGAAATTAAAACTTGATTAATGAATAAATAAAGGAAATAATATAAATAAAACACAATTATAACAGACATGTATTCAAACTACGTGCTTAAACGATTCAAATTATCAGAATACAAAAGGCTGATGTAAATAGCACAATCTTTGTTTATTTCTTTGAATATTAATTCTTGGTGCATACGGGGAATATATAAAACTATATTATTAGAAATTTTCAATTATAAAATATAGTTTCCACCTATATTCTGTAACCTAGGAAACGCAGATTGGATCTCCTAGTTAATATAATTGAAACACATAAATAAATTCACCGAATAAATTTATGTTTGTAATCTCGTACAACATATGCAAACAATCTCCAAACAAAAATCAACGAATGAGGCTGTAAATAAATATGTCCAAAATTATGTTAAAATTATCAAAACGTCTAAGAAAAAATACAAATTATTTGGGCCTTCGGGCGAGTAAAGGGAGGAGGGGCGAAAATTAGTGCTTATCTAACCATATTCTTTTTATTTCTTTTCTTTTCTTTCTTTTTTTTTTTTTTGTAAATATACGAGTCGCGTTTAATTCTCTTCTGACATTTCACTTTCTCTTTTCTATTTAAAAAAAAACCATTATCATCATTTTAACTAATCTCATTTGGTTTTTGATGTTATTACCAAGGCTCTATAAATATGAAAATATCTAGTAGGTAGCAGAAATATAACAAAGTAACTTGAAACGTATATTTATGCCCCTCCTCCCCACTACACACATACTTCGTTTTCACCTCCCGTATTTTAAATTTAATCATTGATTAAAAAAATAAAATATATATGAATTAATTGAAATTGATTAATAAAAATTATAATAATATTTGAATTAAAATATGTGAACAATAAAATTAATAATATTTGAAATTATATAACTTTTAGTATAAAATTAATAATATTTGACTAATAAAAAGAACAGTTTAAAATTGTTAGTTACAATTTTTAGAACATTACGACATTGAATTTAAATATTTGCATAGTAAAATTAATAATAATTGAAATTATATAGCTTATATTATAGATTTAATAATATTTGAATATTAAAAAGAGCAATTTAAAATTGTTAGTTACATTTTATAGAATAGTACGACATTTAGAAAGATAATATCAACCAGGTTTTTTAATGAAATTTATTAAAATTACAGAGTTCTGGAAAAAAAGAAAAGAAAAGGAAAGAACGAAATACAGTAAAAGCGTAACTAATCAGGATATTTGGGGAAAGAAAGGTATTATATAACAGTGAAATGGAAAAATAATTTTTTCGCCTATTTTCCTGTCGAAATCAATGAAATAATACTGCATTTATTTATTTTCAAAATTACATTAGCTAATCTTATTTTTCCGAATTAAAAAAGATATTTTTTGGATATAATATTTAAATTTATTTCTTAATATCTTGAAACATTGTAATATCTGTAATGAAATATCAAATAAGGGTTTTGGTTTAAAATATAAATGTATATCCAGAATTGAGCAGTATGGAAAATACAAATATTTGATATACATTTTCAAAATACATTTGTAATTTGTATTTTGTATTTTACGTTTAAAACAAATGTATTTTGGCAACGCATTTTCAAAGTATTTTGAATTTTCAAAATACTCAAAAAATATTCCTCCAGATTTCAAGTTGTCTTGTCTAAACCGCAGATCCTAGATTCGTAACAGGCAAGCACATGGTCGTCTCTATTGAATAAATTTCGAATTCATTTCTGGAAGTTTATATATACACATTGTTTGACATTTAGAATATGATAATCACATTAATGGATCGTATGTATACTTCTGCAGAAATGTTTTTTTGATAAGTTACAAAAATAGATTTTATAATTTATAACATATCATAACATCTTTATTCATTTTTTAATCATAAAAACAATAAATTCACAATATAAACATACCAAAACATAATGTTAAAGCTAAGGACTCATTTTTTTTTTTTTTTTTTTTACTTGGAATATTAGAAAAAAATTGTGTATTTTGACGATTACACAAATATCAGTTTTGTATATTATGCAGAAATATTTGTAAAAATAGAATGTTATACAAAAGTCTGTGCATTTTGCCTTTTACACAAGTATATGTGTATTTTACATGCTATACAAAAATTTGTGTATTTTACGTAAAACACAAAAGTATGTTTTTTGCATAATACACAAAAATATGTGTAATCACAGAAGATTACACAGACAAATGTGTAAAAATATCACATATAAATACGTGTATTCTTCTGAGATTTATACAATAAAGTGTATATTTCAAGACTGATCTGATAATTTTTACACGCTTGTTGTTATCAAATTACACTTTAAAATGTGTATTTTAAATTTACACGTTAGGCATGTATTTTGGCAATTTACACATAAAGACGAATCGTTTTTGTAGCATCTATATGCATGCCTTTATGCGTAAATTTACACATTCTTTTTTAAGTGTAATGAATGATTACCTCATTAAGTTTTCGCACAAGATTTCACGATGAGAGAGGAACGGTGAAGCCGTTAAGGTTAGATTAGCCTTAAGATAGTACGAATGATGAATTAAAAAAAAATGCTTAGGTTAAGTACGGCTGATGGAAAATAAAAGTTTGCTATCGGGACTTTTTAGAAAAATATGTATTTATTAAGTGACTAATTCCCCCCAAAATTAAAAAATACCCTTTAGCCCTAGAGTTAAAGAAAGTCCTCTTAAAGAAAAATGTCTCATTTAATGTCTATTGTTCGACACTCATTTTGATTTCTACACAGGCAAGTCTGTTATCAAGATTATATCTTTAAAAACAGTAAATAAATTATTGCCAGCGAAACAGTATGCATTCTTTATGTAAATTATGGATAAATACTAAAATCAATTCAAAAAATACCTGATAGAAACAGCCATACACCCATTCTTATGTAAAAATTTTGTTTCAACTCAGTAACATGACTTAGACCTAGAAAAATAAAATATGAAATTAATAATTTACATATAATAAATTAAAATGAAGTGTGCTATTAAAATTCATACTGCATATTGCATAACAAACACGTTTCGTATAATAATTACAATTTATGTAATTTTATTTAACAAATAAAGTGAAGTAGTTACTAATGTCGCTGCAAAACGTAATGTATTATTAAAAAAAATTGATTCCTAAAAATGTTTCAACCACACGTTATACGTTTGAATGACCGATGTTCATCAATTCACAAGCATACAATTAAAAAAAATTAAATAACGCAAAAATACTGAAAATTTTATCTGTGAATTAGTTTTTTGAAATTATTTTTTTTTCCAATGCTTTATTAATTCCGCACGTACCACTATTTCTGATAATTTTCAGCTACCTTTTCCGTATCAATTGTTTTGCATAATCTTTAACCCTTTCGGTGTGGTGTACTATTAATAGTACAAGTCTTATTGAATATTATTTTGTTTTAACAAATACTTTTGTTACAATTTACATGTAGCAATGTTAGTATGGGCTATGCAGTTGCTATGTGGCTTAATTAATGCTTAAGTATTTAGTAATAACTATAATAATAATAAATATTTGTTTAATTCTCTTTGCACCGTTTCCGATTCTTTTATTTTAGACATATATTCCACTCTTTATATTAAAAATAAAGGTAAATTTCCTGAAAGAATCATCTGTAAGAAATAAAAAAAGTATTAGAAATTTTTAATATCTGTTAAAACTTGGTGTAATATAATATTTTCTAAATATCTCGAAATATTCTTCTTTAGACTATTGTCATATGAATAATAATTGAATAATACACAAAATAACACATTTGTTATGTTTCAGACAATAATATTCGTTAAAATCTAATTAATGTATTTGGATAACTAGTGTTAATGTTATTAACGTTAAACTCATTTTTTCTGAAAATTGAAAAAAAGAAAAAAAAATCGGACACGAAAGAGTTAAAATCTCTTAGCCATATTTTTAACGATATGTTACTTATTTTTTAATTATTGCAGTATAATTGAAATAGTGAATTAAAAATACGTGCCGATAAATATTTAGTATGTTTTGTCAAATGAATTACTCCTAATATTTTTTTTTATATATGCTATATCTGATAACTGATTATTTATGATCATATTATAAAAAAACATTTAAATAGTTTTTTTAATAGTTAAATTGTTTAAGATTTTGCTTACTGAATTACAAGCGCAAGCTGTCCTAAAGCGTCCTTAGTTTATGAATATTTGAAAGAGCATTCTATTTTATTACGAAAATTCATTTAATTAAGCATTTAATAAGGGAGAAAAAAAATATAAATATTTTATTATTATTTTAAACAAAAATAATCAGCATCGTCAAATTTGTGAAATAAAGTCTTTTCCAAGTTTTCTACAATTAAATAACTGACGAATAGCGCTAAAAATAGCATTGTGTCATTATTACTTTCGACAAGGATTTCTTATTTTAATTTAATAAACAGAACTATTAAAATATTTTATTTTACATATTATATTTCATTAATGATTAATTTCATCATTATTGATTCATCATTAATTTTAAATTTAAGAATTTTTTTCCTGTAGGCTTGACATCTTAAGTAAAATAAAACCTTATAAAGTAACAATTATAATTTAATAATAGCTTCTATTTTAGGACCAGTTGTTTTGTTTCTTTTATTTTATAATAGATGGCAGCACCAAATATCTGTCAACTTTTAGTTCAGATTTGAGTAAATATGCATCTTATTAACCATTCTATACAATTCTGAAAATTTCTCAAAAAATCTAATTGCTTCATTTTTTTCTTAATTTTTAAATATTGGATAATGTTAAAATTTCGAGAATGTTTTAATGAAACACAACTTTTTTACAAAAAAATTTTAATAGAACTTTTAATTAAAAAGTTTTTGACTGTTTGTTCCAATCTAAAATTCCTTTACTTATCGTTATTATTACCTTTATTTTTAATTTTTTTTAAGATGTTATGGTTTACGTTTTAACCCTTTCCTGCACAGTGATCACGGTCCTCCAAATTTTAACTCCTATTTTACAAATGGTACCTAGAATATTATAATTAAATCTTGCTTTTATAATGAAAGCTTAAAAAATACAAATTTTAAATTTTTTAGGTGTTTGTTTGTTAATCCTATTGTAGGCCAATTTTTTCAACTTTTTAGAAAAATAATTGAGGAAAAGGGTTAGTAAAGGGTTAAGATTCCTGTACCTGCAAGAAAAAACACTCGCGAAATAATGTTATTCCTATGGAAAGGTTAATTTCTAATATCTCATTCGCATTTTGACATTTTTATTTATTTATTCATTTTGCAGTGGGTAGCCAAGGTACATCTCTACATCGCTCCTTTTTTTTTACTCGTTCGATTTTGGTTGCAGATATTTTTTAGTATGACACTTTCATTTTCGGAACCTGTTTTGAAAGTGACTTTAGGAAAAAATATCTGCAACCGAAATCGAAAAAGTAAAAAAGGAGTGATGTAGGAAAGGTCCTCACCTATCTAACGCAAAAGAAAAAAAAATAAATGT
>CAXHSM010001456.1:0-66000 GCA_964019185.1 Maratus speculifer | reverse complement strand
TTTTCCTTATTGACCGTAATATAACGGAATTTTTTTGAGTGTCCCTGTTAACGACTAACAGATTAACGATGTAACCCCTGTTAACGATGTTACATACTTCATTTTCAATACCGAGCATGCTCACAGATATCCGATAGAATATACAAATTTCATGGCAATCGGACTATATTTACGCTAGTTAGAGCACGGACAGACGGCAGATGGCAGACAAACAAACCGAAAACATAAACACTTTTCAGCATTGTTGGAAAGTGTTAAAAATTAACCGTAAATGCAATACACTTCAGTTTCAATACAGAATATGTCATAGTGATACCCAAGAACATCTACAAATTACATGGCAATCAGACTATATTTACGTGAGGTGAGTTAGAGTATGGATAGACGGCAGACAGATAAACCGAAATCACAAACACTTTTTATCAATGCTGGAAAGTGTAAAAAAGACACGTGTTTCAGAATCTAGAGAGATAAAATGTAGCCACGAATGAAAATATATATTGTTCCGACTTACCTGCGATGCCGAAAGTGATTTTTGCAGCGAGTAACCTCAAAAACTAATTTCTATTAGGTCATTATATAAGGTCATTATAATAATTTTTTTAGCGTCTAAAAACTTTTTATTCATAAAATAATGATAATAACATCTGAGGTTACATGAAAATTAAAAAAGATCATGCTTCAAAGAAATATTAATAACGACTTTCCAACACATTCAGAATGCTACACTGTACAAAAGAAAAAAAAAAATCTGCGACAGGGAAAAACTTTTTTTTTTAGAGGAAAAAATTGTATTTTTTACAGAGAAATTATTGTTTTAAAGGAAAAAAGTTTTTTTTCTGTAAAAAAGCGTAAATTTTGTAATTTTTAGAGAAAAAAAAATCTATATTTTTAACAGAAAAAAACTGCTTTAATCAACAATTACAGATTGTTTTTTATGTAAATTAAACGGCTCTCCACAGGCGCCAAAATTGACAGTTTTTTCTTGTCAATTTAAAGGTTTTTTTTATTATTATTATTTAATACAATGAATAACAAAACTTCACAGTTTATTAAGAAGAAATATGTCGCCTAAATAAATAATTTAAAAACCGCAAAACGCATTCGAAAATCCAATTTCTGTTATTACCATCAATAACTAAAAAAATATCGGATTTTTGTATGCGTTTGCAATCCTATATATGTTCTATAGAATTGTTTGCCTACTAAATAGTATGCTAAAAGTAAGTTCAGTTAAATAAATAGCATAGATGAAAATTTCCTTTCAATAATTTCCATGAATAAATGGAAATATACTTGAAAACTTTTGTACAGTCATGTATATGATATGCATATAATTTATAATCACCAAGCTATATTTTAAAAATATTTCAATTTAAAATCATAACTTAGCTTTATTATTTCGTCTTCAAAAACAGAATATCAGTTTTTAAGCTGCTATTAGTTCAAAAAGAAATATTATCACGTTCAATGAGTTTTACAGACAATCATGGTAAATTTGCAGCATTAATATTAAGCAAAATTATATTTTTCAGTTAGATAACTAAGTATTCCCCCTATACGCACACACACACACATACCCCCCCCCCCCCCAAAAAAAAAAAAAAAAAAAAAAAAAACTTTTTTGTATACGTTTTAAAAGTGTTTATTTTTCTTTCGTTTATTTCTTTCAAAAATAAAAAAAATGTTCTGTAAATTGAAATCGAAATTTTAGTTTCGGCAAACTTTTGAGGGAAAAAATAGCCTTACTTTTGTCTATAATATGAATTAAAATTTTACATATATATGACAGTAAATTGACTCTGAGTAAAATCTATTCTAATATAAATTATTGCTTTGATTTTTGTCCTATAACTTGTAAATTCATATCACATTATTAAAATTTTCTTGTCTACATTTTCCTCAAAATTCCAAATAGCTTCATTTAAACCTTAAAACTGTTTTTGATAATTTTCTCATGGTCACCCAGCTTCAAAAGTACTAAAAACTTTTTCGTAACATTGCAACTTATATTTAAAAAGCCATGGAACGCTCTGCAATTTATTCAATCATCACTGGTAAAAGAAATTTTGACAAATGGCTATATTTCAATCTGAAGCAAAATCTATCGGAGTCAACGAAAAGCTGCCGTATAATTTCAGCTTAAAAAAAAAAAAAAAAAAAAAAAAAAAAAAAAAAAACTTTTAACTTAACTAAAACTCAAGTATTGCTTTAATAATTTGAAAATTTAAGTCGCATGATTTTTTCCTACCTGCGATATTTTCTTGTAAATTTTAAATTGCATTATTTTGAGCTTAAAGTTTTATCTGATAACATTTCCCGATCATAAATCCTCTAAAATATTAAAAGTTTTTTTTTTTTGGGGGGGGGGGGGCGTTTAATTAACGTTTAAACTGAAACTAACATTTAAAAAGTCACATATAAGCTCTAGCAGTTGTACAAACATCTTTACTGAAAAAATATATTAACCAACAACCCCATTTCACTTTCATGTTAAAATCTATTGGACTCAAAGAAAAGCTCTCGAATGATCTCAGCTTAAAAAATTACTCTAACATAAATTATTGTTTTAATTACAATTGCATAAATAACAAATTTAAATCACATTATTTTGATTTTCTTATATACATTTTGCCAAGAATTTCTTATTGCACCATTTATAACTTAAAATCTCCTCTGATAACATTTCTGTAATCACACATCCTCTAAAATACTAAAAGCCCTTCTCAACACTACAACTAGCTTTTAAAAAGTCACATAAGCTCTTCATGCTGTGCTATCATTTAAACCGAAATACATATTAGCCAATGACATTTCCCTCTCAAGTTAAAATCCGTTCGACTCAACAAAAAGCTCTTGTATGATCTCAGCACAAAAATTTCTCTAACATAAATTATTGTTTTAATTACTGTTACATTATTTATAAATTTAAATTACATTTTTTACACTATGCTACCAACGACAATTTACTCAAAATTTCTAACTGCATCATTTAAAACCTAAAGTTGTTTTTTATAACATTTCAAAGAGCTTATCTCATCAAAAATATTAAAAAAATTTACTGAAAATACAACTTGCATTTAAAAAATTATATAACCCAATAATAATCACCGAAAACGTACTAACATGCAACAATATTTGAAAACAACATTTAACAACTTTCATATTTAAAATCCATTGGACTCAACGAAAAACTCCCGTATGATCCAACTCAAAATTTTTCTTTTAAGAAAGCAACCTCCCCTCCCCCCCAAAAAAAACATATTAATTTCAATATGTTCCAAAAATTCTTAGTTTTCGTTTATTTCTTTCTTAAGCAAAAAATACCCTGTAAATCTCCATCCAAAATTTCAATTTTGGCAAACTTTCGTAAAAAGGACAACACTGTACTTTCAATATGAATTAAAATAACTGAAACTTTCACATATACGTGTTTGAAAATTGATAGAAAGAAACATTTATAATTAAAATATTCCTTTAGCTCTACTCATATAACTTGTAAATTCAAATTGCATTACTTCAATTTTCCTATCCACAACATTTTACCCAAAATTTCAAATTTCATCTTTAAAACTTAAATTTGTTTCTGATAACTTTTCCATGATCATAAATTCTGAAAAATATTTAAAATTCTTTCGTAGCGTTATATGTAATATTTAAAAAGCCACATAAGCTCTGCAAGTTGTGCAATCATCGCCGCCGAAGAAACATATTGGCCAACGACAACATTTCACTCTCATATTGAAATCTTCTGGACTCAAGAAAAAGCTCTCGTATGATCTCAGCTCAAAATGTATTTTAATATAAATTATTTCTTTAATTCTAGTTATATAACTTATAAATTCAAATAATATATAATAATTATATCACTTTAACCAGCTTATATAAGCGGTTATATAACTTTAAATTCCCTGTAGACATCTTGTCCCAAGTTCAAATTGTGTCATTTAAAACTTAAAGCTGTTTCTGATCATAAATTCTGAAAAATATTTAAAACTCTTTCGTAGCATTACATCTACCATTTAAAAAGTCATATAAGCTCTGCAAGTTGTGCAATCATCACCGCCGAAGAAACATATTGGCCAACGACAACATTTCACTCTCATACTAAAATCCCTTGGACTCAACGAAAAGCTCCCGTATGATCTCAGCTCAAAAATTTTCTTCCACCGAAGTACCCAAACAAAACATGCTTATTTCTGTATGTTCCACTTCGCGGAAGTTTTTTTGTTTTTCTTTTCTTTTTTTACAAACAGAAAATATCCCGTAAATTTACATCCACATGTCTGAGGAGAAAGAAGCATTTGTCATTCAGTCTTAAATTCGAATCCAGCTACTTAAAATAAACGCTTGTAATCCCCGGAATAACTTAATTTTTAACCTAATTGATACGCTGGGATATGCTGGTTTGAATTTAATGCAGCGTGGAAAACGGTTTCTGCCAAATTGAAAAAAAGTTTTCTTTTTTCGTTAATTCTTTTTTTTTTTTTTAGCTTCTTAGAAGCTATTAGTTTTAAGGCATCAAAATAAGCATTTGTATTCAGGGTTCGTAAATATCATGATATTTTCGAAAATATCGAAAATATCCGATATTTTGATATATATCTGATATTTTCGATATATATCCGATATTTTCAAAAATTTCAGCTTATTGATTACAAATATTCTAAATCTTTTTTTTTTCCTTTGTAAATTTGATGATTAAATAAATGAAGACAAACAATTTTTTGTGATGTTCAACAAATTACTTTTTCACTCATCAAAACACAAAATACAGAATTCAGTTTCAAGTTTAAAAAAAATTTATTTTTAAAGAACAAGTTTCAAGATACAAAATAATAATAATAATAATAATAAATAAAAAATAAATTATTTTTTTCTATTGAAGAATTTAAACATGAATGTAAGCTTGTCAGCTTTTTCATTCCCTAACCTATTCCGGAGTTTAGACTGAACTAAACCGAAACTGGAAAAGATTCTTTCTAATCCAGCTGTTGAAGGAGAAGCTGTAAATAACTGATTAGTTAAGTTGGACATTTTTTCTTTTATGGGCTGCTCCAATTTAATATTGTCCCACCAAATTATTGGTTCAACCTTTATATATTCAGTTTCAAACATAAAACTTGGAAAAGGAGATTTCTTTGCTAAAAATGTCATTGCCAAATCAAAAGTTCTTTGTCTACTGAACGCAAGAAATTAAAAGCACTATGCTTTTGATCTTCAGTTAATTTTTTCCCACAGTATCTGTGGTCCAACATATTAGCAGCTAAATGTGCTGGTGACAATGCCATTTCTTCTCTTGCTAATAATTTTTTCTTGATATCCTTTCCAGATGTTTCCAATTGTTCCTTTAATTTGCACCAAATTTCTACACATTGTGCAATCTTAGTGTCATCTTTTTGCATTTCATCTAATGCATCTGCAATAGGTGTTAAAATATTTATGTAATCTGTGCAATTAACCATTAAGTTGACATCATTCACTAAATTGAAAATTTCTTTATCAATTTCAAGTTTGTGATCCTGACAGACTTGCACCAGTTTTCCTCTGTTATCTAAAAAAGACTTCAGTGTATCGAACATTGTGTTCCACCTTACAGCTTGAGATATTACTAGCAGTTTTCCACCATTTTTCTTATACCAAGCAGTTGGCAAATGAGTATATTTAAAATATTTAATTATCTTGATGACATTTTTACTTATATTTGGAAATTCTATGTCTTTGGCAAGAAGATTTAATATGTGAGCAGAACAACCATAGTAAATAATATCAAAATCTTCAGACTTAGCAAGCTCTTCTCTCATTTTTTTAACATTTCCAGTATTATCTGTAACAAAACTGCAAACATCTACAGCAAATTTTTCTTTACAATCCAAGATAGATTGTTTTGCCACATCACATAAATATTCTGCAGTATGTGAATGTTCTGATGAATCTATAGTCGAAGTTAGGAAAGTATCACCAGATGTTGTGATCACTGAGGTGCAAATAAGTGACTCGTTGTGGATATTACTCCAGCCATCAAGACTCATAGTTACAGTTTCTCCAGAGAGAATTTCCTTTGATTCTTCAACTACTTTTTTGTGTAAATCATCCAAAAGTTCCCCTGCTAATCTTCTTTCCGAAGGAGGCGTATAGCCAGGTCGAAGCAAACTACAAAGTTTTATAAATTCAGGATGAATAACATGATTAAATGGTGTATTTGTAGCAAAAAAGTAACGCGCAATTTGTTCATCAATAGCTTGAGCATATACTGTTGAAGTGCAAACCACATCAGAATCTTTAGACAATGAAACTGTTGTTGTTTTGTATCTTGTTGCTGCAGAAGCTTTTTTCTGTTTCTTGCATGGTTGTTCTGATAAGATACAATTGTCTAAATCAACACTTCTTTTAGGATCATCATCATCTGTAATAAGAAAAAAAAATGCATCAGAATGAACTGTGGAATGAAATATTTAATATTTAAGAAATATAAAATTCAGGACTGCCAATAAGTTCTAATCTATAATTTCAAAGTAGCATATGTAAGTGTAATTACTAAAAACATATGAAAACATTCTAAACAAATTAATAAATCTCTTGTTAATATTAAAACTTTTTAACGCAGCAAAGTCTTTTTAAAAATAGAAAAAATATTAAAATTTTACAAAGCACAAAAAGAAATTTTACAAATAAAAATATATTTAGTTATTTTAATATTATCTTGTTTATGAAAAAGCATTTGAAGTTTAAAATTGAATTGAAGAATTGTGTGCATTTTTTATTCAACATTATCACATTACAAGATAAAAGTTTGGTCAAAATATCAATTAGATATACAGCAGACTCCCTTAAATCCACACTCCTAAAATCCGCAACTCTCTAAAATCCGCACATATTTTACGGATGTAAACAATGAAACATTCAATTCAGATGTAGGTGCAAAATTTGACTTTTTTAGATTTTTATCAATTCTATATATTTTTTAATTTGTAATTTTTTTTAAGGTTATTGAATTCATGTTTTTTCATAAAGAAAGAATAATTTATTTCTGAAAAAATAAATATATTGCTGATATCATTTCTAATCACAATATTACCAAATATATTTATGTATTAATCAAGCTTTTTTAGTTGTTAAGTCTGGCTAAACCTGAAATAAAACTTCATTATTTTATGATCTTGATGTAAATTAGTAATGTACATTTATGAGGCAAGTTTTTATTGAATAATTTAGGAAAAACACGTTTCATCTTTATAATGAATATTTAATTGTACATTACTCCTCATTAATTTGACATTTGCTTTTAGTACTTTTATCATTTCAAAAACTATCTAAATTTTTATTATTTTAGTTTATTACTTATTTTAGTATTTTAGCATATACAGTAAAACCTCTAAATAACGGACACCTCGGGAACGCAGAAATCGTCCGCTATTCGGAGGTGTCCGCTATTGGGAAAACCTCAGATATTCAAAAATCGCTAAGAAATGCTTGTTTCATTAATTTACTTCTATGTGTCCTAAATCCTCTATTATATAATTAATCAGAAGTTAAAATTATTTTTTAATCAACTAAATTGAAATAAATTTGTGCATACTTTTATCCGCTGTTTATTATATTCTCGTGAAATAATCTGTTACAAAAGTTTACTTTTGCTTACGATTACATGTAATTTGTTTTTCTATGTGACGTTATTGGACATTGTACATTTCCAGGCAGGAAGGGAACACTGTAAAACATTTGTGGAAACGTTACTCCATACAGTTGGTGTAAAAATGGTGGCAAATGCTGCCTCCAATTTTATGGAGTAATTGTTTTCACATATGCAATGGTGTAATTTAAACATATATTACTGGTGTAACATGACAATGTTACACCGGTTTTAACGGTTAAAATACTCCATAAAATTGGGGGCAGCAAGACTGCCACCAATTTTACGGAGTAACGTTCCCACAAATGTTTCTCAGTGAAGGATTGCACTTTTTAACCTTTAAAAGCATAAAATCTGAAACTATTCTTAGGTAACATTTCAATGCTCTGGGAGATATTCCTCCCGGGCAACACCCTGAATTTAGCACTGAACATGTGTGTGTGTGTGTGTGTGTGGAGGGGGGATTTTCCCCAGCTTTTTATATACATTTATCTGTGATCACAAAATTTGTGACATTTGTCCTGATAAATTCAGAGGCCTTTTTTGTTTTTTTTTTTCTCTTTAAAACATACTTTTTCATCCTTTATCGCCGAATAAAGTGTCCGCTATTCGGAGTGTCCGTTATTCAGAGGTTAAACATACAAATATTTAGGTTTTGGGAGTGGGGATTGGAAAACTGTCCGTTAAATAGAGGTGTCCGCTATTCGGGAGTGTCCGTTATAGAGGTTTTACTGTAGTAAGCATTCATTATACTTTTGATTTCATTATTAATTACATTCAAATTATTTTTTAAACTAGTTGGATGTGCCAATCCCAAAACTTTCTTCTATCTCATACGTACATTTTAATATTAAAAAAAATAATTACTCATTTTAATGCTTTAATAATTTTAATTCAATACCATACCAACTTTGATTTTCATCTTAAATTTCTGCTTCAATCAATTAATCGGAGTAAAAACGAGATTTTTTTTTTCAAATTCAGGGAGGACCTACTTGCCTTACCAAGAAATAATTATATACAAAAAATTTACTTCAGTTCTAGAACTAACTTCATACACTTTTATGTGGTGCAATATTGAAAATGGCATAAAATTCGCTATTGCAGCGCCTCCTTCCGGCGGATTTTTTTCAGATTCAGGGCGATCCAACTAGCCCTAAACATACACTTACACAAAAAATTTCGTTCAATTTGATGCATAACTTCATGTACTTTTGGTCGGTACAATATTGAAAATGGCACAAAAAACGCGATTGTAGTGCCCCCTTCCGACGGATTTTTTTCAAATTCAGGGAGGACCAACTAGCCATAGTCATACACTTACACAAAAAAGTTGGTTAAATTCGGTGCATAACTTCATATACTTTTGATCGGTACAATATTGAAAATGGCACAAAATTCGCGATTGCAGCGCCTCCTTCTTTCCGGATTATTTTCAAATTCAGGGGAGACCAACTAGCCATAGTCATACACATACACAAAAAATCTCGTTCAATTCGATGCATAACTTCATATACTTTTGCTCGGTACAATATTGAAAATGGCACAAAAATCGTGATTGCAGCGCCCCCTTCCGGCGAAATATTTCAAAAGTGAAGGAGGACCTGCTTGCCACAGCCAAAAACATTTACAAAAAATTTGGTTCAATTCTATCCATAACTTCATACACTTTTTGATGGTAGAATGGCGACATACACACAGACATACACACACACACAGACACACGGACAGACAGACATTTTGTAAAAACATGTTTTTTGGAATCTCTGACCCCTAAAACGTGTAAATCAGTCGAAAACCGGAAGTCGAAAAAAATTTCGATTACAATACTTTCTTCTATTGAAGATAGAAGAAAGTAAAAATGTAAACAAAGCAATGACCAGAAATCCGCAAAATTCTAAAATCCACAAAACCTCTGGTCCCAAGCTGTGCGGATTTGAGGGAGTCTACTGTATATATTTTTTTAATATTTCATGATACTAAACCATTTTAAGTCATAATAAAACTTAATAGAAATCTTATATATTTAAAAAAAAAAAAAAAAAAAAAAAAAAAAAAAAAAAGTCTTAACTTTTAGAGCATTTAAATTGTGATATAAGAATTCAAAAATATAATCTAAAATTGGTAATGAGAGTAATGTGTAATAAAATCTTATCCGTATTTTTAATGTAGAGATGTAAAGTTAACTCTAAAATGTGTAACTGTTGGCAGCCTTAAAGATTGAATAACCATATTTTAAAGAAAATATTAAAATATAAAACAGAAAAATGTGTAATTACCTGTATTATCAATCTGAGCAGAAGAACACAATTCATAATGCTTCTCCATCCTTTTTGGAATTCCTTGCATTTCTTTATCACACATCTTACATATGGCCCATTTGCCACTATTTCCTTCTTTAATTTTACATGTGAAATGATTCCATATAGGATCTTTTATTCTTGGCATAGTGATTGCAATAAAAACTTTAATAAAATTTTTAAGCTTTATATCATTTAAATATAATATCAACAAGAACAAAATAATGACAGCACAGCAAAGACTTGCAACATATGTAAAATTTTGTTCTTAAAACATGTCTATTCTATGCCTACACATTACACTGCCTGATTGACTATTGAGCAATTCAGATTAGCCAATCATCACCCCTTTTTCCAATTCTAGCAGGTGCAATCTAAAAATAGTTTTTGGAGGTGGGGAATATTTTGTAAGCATGTTTTTAATATTTTAGTTATTTACAGATGGGTTAATTTTTAATAACAATTGAAGAGCTCATTTAGACTTTTGTTGACTAAAAATATTTTGAAAATAAAAATTAAATATATGAATATATCAAGAATCATGATATTTTGAAAATAAATATCAAATATGAAAATATCGAAAATATCAAAAAGCTTGATATTTTGAAAATAAATATCGGATATATATCATGATATATATCATGATATATATCCATTGATATATATCACCGAACCCTGTTTGTATTAGAATTTAAGGTTAAAATACTAATTAATAAACACTGCAATGCTTTTCAATACAAGATCTAAAGTAATATTTTACTGCTTTAGTACGTGCTTACATGAGTATAAATATGTATACATAAAATATATGAATAAAATTAATGTTTAATTATCATAGTATACAAGAATCGAAAAATATATGACTAAAAGAGTAGTATGGTTATTAATTTATTATTTCGCTTTGAAATTTTAATTTTACATCATTTAAATAAATATTTTATTTTTTTGATGATGTTGATTGTTATTTTTGAGTATTAGAAAATAAAATAATACTTAAAAACAGATAAATAAATAAGACATAAAAAATAGTACATTATTTTACGTTTCACTTTTATTTTAACAAGTTTTAAGTAAATACTTTGCTGTTTAATAGAGGAAAAACTATGAGAAAATAAACGCTTGTAATCCCCGAAATAACTTAATTTTTAACCTAATTGATACGCTGGGATATGCTGGTTTGAATTTAATGCAGCGTGGAAAACAATAATAAATAAGACAGAAAATAAATAAGACATAAAAAATAGTACATTATTTTACGTTTCACTTTTATTTTAACAAGTTTTAAGTAAATACTTTGCTGTTTAAGAGAGGAAAAACTATGAGAAAATAAACGCTTGTAATCCCCGAAATAATTTAATTTTTAACCTAATTGATACGCTGGGATATGCTGGTTTGAATTTAATGCAGCGTGGAAAACAGTTTCTGCCAAATAAAAAAGGATTCTTTTTTTCTTAAATTCCTTTTTTTTAGCTTCTTAGAAGCTATTAGATTTAAAGCATTGAAACAAGCATTTGTATTAGAATTTAAAGTTAAAATACTAATTAATAAACAATGCAATGTTTATAAAACTATATATAAAAATCATATAAAAATTTCAAACTAACTTAATATTTTCTAAAAGTGATTAAAAATCTTTTAGAATGGCAAAACATATCTTTATTTATTCATATTCGACAAGTTACGAGATTGGCAAAAAATACCTTTATTTATTCATATTCCACAAGTTACGATATGACAAAAGTTTGGAAAGAAATGCTGTACAGAATAATAAAACAATATCATTAAATAATTCATATTCACAAACATCAGTTTTTAATACTGCAGGTAATTTCATTATGCTTAAATTTGCATGATTTGTTCCCCAATTTTTAATTAATTTATTTATTTATACGAGAATATTTATAGCATATGAACTTTTGAGTATTTTGCGTTCGAAGCAATGAAACACATCAAATATGTAAAAAACTAGTCGTTGGGAGCCACCATAATACTTACCCATCATGGATAGGCATATGAAAATAAAACATGTGAAAACTATTCATACAATGCATTGCAATTCCAAAACAAAATTTAAATATTGTTAATATACATAGTAATGCTATATTAAAGAACTGCTGATGTACCAATTTCGACAAATTATATAAAAGCCAAACTACTCAAGTAATACCGAACTGCGTAAAAGAAACATCCTTATAACTCTAAAAATAATTATAATATAAACTAACAGTTTAATGCGTTGGATTAAGCGTCTCATTTTCAATTAAAATATACCTCTGAATCGAAATTTGAATGAAATACAGGGTCATGAAAAATTGAAGAATGTGGAAAACAGGATTACAAATATCTCGGCAACTAATAATCCGATCGACTTCGTTCTATCTGCAAAATGCGTGTTATTTTATTGCCTTTTATGTCCATTCCTTAGAACAAAAATATTCGAAAATTTTTATGTACCTTTCATCAGAACGAATTTGTCGAGAGTCTGAAAAAAATAGTTCCGGATAATCGAGGTTGCTGATATTAAATAGGCTTCGTTCCATTCTTACATACTAACTACATACAAAATTTCAAGTCTCTATCTCAATTTGTTCGGAAGATAGAGCGTTTACAGACAGGCAGACAGACGGACGGCAAATTTTTTTTTCTAAAAATATGTTTTTCGGAATCTCCACTATCTAAAACGTGTAAATCCGTCAAAAAAAAAAAAAAAAAAAAAAAAAAAAAAAAAAAAAACGATTTTCAAAACGATTGCAAGACTTACCCTATACTACGTATGATGGATAGTAATAAAGGTATTTTTGTCTTTTAAAAAATATTTTACTTGCTATAAGCAAATATTAAATTATCATGACTGCAATGATTTTCAATACAACATCTGAAGAAATATTTTACTGTTTTTCTAGGTGAGTGTATCTGCGTAAATATGTGTGTAAAATATCCGAGGAAAATAATTATTTAATAAATACTATATTTAGGAATAGGAAATTGAGACAGTTTGAAGAAATATTTTGTTGTTTTACCGATGAAAATATTTATTCTACAGTATTAGGAAATGAAATAATACTTTAAAATAGATAAATAAATAAGATATAAAACAATGGTTCGTTATTTTGCACATCAATTTTACTTTAACAAGTTTCATTTACTTAATTGTTCTAAAGAGCTAAAAGTATGAGAGAATAAACGTTTGTAATCCCCGGAATAACTTAATTTTTGATACGCTGGGATATGCTGGTTTGATTTTAATGCAGCGAGGAAAATAGTTTCTGCCAAATAAAAAAAAAAATCTTTTTTCGTCAATTTCTATTTTTAGCTTCTTAGAAACTATTAGTTTTAAGGCATTAAAATAAGCATTTGTATGATAATTTAAGTTTAAAATACTAAATAATAAACTCTTCAATGCTTTTCTATACAACATATAGAGCATAATATTCTACCATATAAAAACATATGACGAAATGCAATTTTCACCTTGTTTTAAACATAAAATATGTAATATGAACTTTAAAATGTTCAGTTTTGCGTAAAAGGTTATTAAAATAATCAAATAGAGATGTTAATATTTAACTTTATTTATATAAAATTACTATCTATAGTAATTACAGTTAGTTACTAGATTTAAAAATCAATGAAACTGTAACGATTTTAATAGGGAATTATTTAAAAGAATCTTGTAATCGGTACAATCATAATCTAATTGCTCTAGTCGTACAAAATATTTTTTATTTAATTATTCACAAGGTCAGACTAATACAGGAGCATGAGGTGTTGCCTTCCCGGGCTCCCAGAAATTTTGTTAAGAGGTGAGTCTTAATGATAAGAAGTTTATTAAATCTATTTTATTTTTAAATCAGAAGATTTTAAGAACTTCACCTTTTATATATAAATTTTTAAAACAATTTATATTACTTGATAGAGGTGTTACAAGAAATATTAAAAATAAATAATATGGACATTCATAATCATAATCATAATCATAATCTGATTAAGATTATGATTCTTATCAGATTGGAATCAAACCATGTCATTGTTATTTGTTTTTAATATTTTTTAGAACACCATTTCAAGTAATATAAATTGTTTTTTAAAAAAGATCTAAGTGGTTAAAATTGTCTAAAAGTGATAAAAATTCTTACAAAATCAAAGATTAAGGAAGAGATTTCTAATTTCCGTTTTTATAGTGCCTTTGCGTTAGTAACTTCTCACAACGTGAAATACCAATTTTTCAGATGCTATCAATTCTCATATTAATATTTTCATTTCAACAAGTATGCTCAGACAAAACAATAACAGCATTAATATTAAAAATTTCATTAACACATGCTAAATCTTGAAATACCTTAAAGATAGCAGTGTGGTTTGCCCAAAGCTCTTGGGAAGTTTTAAACGTCTTTTTAAAGTTTTAAATGTCATGTATATTTTATTCTACATAGCAAACTGTTATGAAAAAAAAAAAAAAAAAACATGTAGTGTAACATACTTCTGAGTTTCAGCTCATAATTTACATATTAAAGTTAATATTAAAATTAATATTATTTTGTGAGTCTTGCTTGGTATAAATTCTTTTATACAACTGAAAATACTAATTTGGAAATATATAGCATCTGGAAAAATGATTTTTCATCGGATAAAACGTACAAACTATCTTATCAACGAAAAACCAATGAAAAACTAATTAAATTTTACACAATTAGTATTATTGTATCGTTAGTTCTAGTTTCTAAGTTTCTAAATTTTCAACGCATTAAAGCCTTGCATGTCAGCAACAATTGAGAAAACGAGTCTTTTAAACTTTTATACAAATTAACAAATTGGAAATTGCACGCCAAACGTAGCAAATGAGGTGCATTCGTACTATAAAAAAGTTTTTAAAATATTCACATCTTGGTGTAATAATATACAGTACTTCGGATACAGTAGAATCCGAAATCTTTTGCGTGTCCCTGTAAATACTATCTGCTTTCTATTAAAGAGGAATTAACTTGTAGCAAATTTCAGCAACGTATATCAATTTCATAAAATGTGAAATTGTGTAATATTATTAAAAAGCGCCCCAAACAATGTTTTCCCCCTTCCCCATACCATTATGAAATGGAATATTTTTGTGTAGCCCTCTAAATTTATAAACAAATATTCTTTGCGCTACAGATTGTGGAGAATGTATAGTTTAGTCCTTACTTCATAGGTGCATATCAGGTTCGAAAGAGTGTAACACCATTAAAATGCACTTGAAACTATTTTTCCCCATTGGCCGTCATGTAACGCAATAACTTGGATTGTCCCTATAATTAAACTATGCATCCGATTTTCATAAAATTTGAAATGACCCTACAAAATTAGGCAAAAATTATGTATTTTAATTTTCAAATTATTCGGTTGGGTAGTTTTTACTCTGTCATATGCGGACAGACGGACGGACGGACAGAACGACCTCTATATAGATGCGACGTACTTAAAAAGAAACTACTGAGTTCTTCTATTGAGTAAGTTTATTCAATTTCAGTACCGCAAATTAGTTCAAATGATACTTCAATCTCTGGCTGAAAATCTTCCGTATTGCAGTAAGTTTCCAAATCCCTTACCCGTTGCCAAACAAAACAAGTGTTTTTTTTTTTTAGTTGCTACGCCTTATATTGTTCTTATTATTTTTTTTTTCGTTTTTTCAAAAGCAAAATAGTCTATTCTGCAAATTTAAATCCTATGAGTGAATTGCAAGGAACGTCTGTCATTCTGACTTATAATAATCCAATCCCCCTCTTAAAAATAAATGCTTTTAATCCCTCGGATAGCTTAATTTTTAACGCAATTGATATAGTGCACTCTGCCGGTGTATGTGAAGCGCAAAGAATTTTTCACAAAGTGAATAAAGAAAAGTTGAATAGTTTTTTTCGAGTTTCTTGGATTTTGTTGAATATTGATGCGTTGTCTATTGTCTTGATTGTTGATCTATTTTGAAGAGTTGTACAAAAGTTTATTTTGTTTTCCCCACACTAGAGATGAGACGGGTTCACCCCGAACCCGGACCCAATACAGTATCGGGCTCAATTTTTATACTAGTCTTCGGGCTTGGGCTCATTCTATCTGAAATTGATGATTTTATGCTTTAAAAATTGACAAAGCGAGAGTAAAGTTTTAAAACTTCATATAAAATTAAGCGTAGCTTTTAGAGATATTTTGAAAACTAAGAAAAAAATAGATATACTTAAAGAAGAAAACACTGAAAAAAATAAACTAAAATTATTAATTTCCTTGTGAGATATTTCGAATATAAGAATGCATCAAACGTCCATAGACTTAACATTACGGAGGGTAATTCAGAAAAAGTGTGACCAACAACTTTAAGCTGTAACAAAAATATGCTAAGTAGCATGTTTGCTTTAGAATATATATGTTATAAGAAAAACGTACAGCATACAGAAAAAAAAACACATTTATTCATTGCATCTCAATTAGAAATGCGATGAATGCAGGAAGCATTTAAGAATTTCTCATGGTGATTCCAGACATTTTTCCACTCACTTCTTTGCCAAACAGCAGCTCTGTTATAGCGATTGAATACGGATTTTTATTATTTCTATCACTTTTTCTTCATTTGTCAATAATCATTTCTGTTTTTTAAACATTATCTTTATCAAGTCTTCATCGATTAAACTAAATTTAAACAATCGAAATGCTCCAAGTCACTTATTTGTATGTAGCATCATGGTATCAATGTATATTGTAGTAATAAAATATACAGCATAAAAAACAACATATAACCATATTTCATCATTACATCTAAACAAAACTGAAGTGAATGCAATGGTAAAAAAAGTATGAAAGCATCTAAAATTTTCTCATGAATCCACCAAATATTTTTCAACTGACGTCCTTTCCAATTAGATCCCTGTTTTAAATATTAACAATAGCTTTTTGTTATTTTATATACTTTTTCTTAGTTTCCGCGTAACTATTTTTTTCTTTTCAGCGATTATCTTCTTCAAGTCATAATCGAATAAATTAAATTACACGTGTTTCCAAGAATATACTAAGCTAAATGCAAATTATGCGTATGCAGCATAATTCGTCAGAAGGATATATATATCATAAGTAAAATAAATAGCATAAAAAAGAAAACATATTTCTTCATTACATCTCATCAAAAAATAAAATGAATGCACCAGTAAAAAAGGAAAAAAATACACAAATTTAATTAAATATATTTAATATCCCCTCTCCTAATTGATCCCGAAGTAAAGGCTCTATTGTAGATGTAAAATTTGATTTTTATTACCGCAATCGCCTTCAATCACCGCAATCACCAAAAATCCTCTACCTAAGTAGAGTAGAATCATCTTCAAGAAGTTATTTCTATAAATTTGCCCTCGCTAGCAAAATCTTCGCCTGTCATAAGCGATAAAAAATGCCCTAAAACATGTTATAACAGAATAAAATCGCCTATGAGTATATTAAATTATATTTGTATGCACACTTATATACATAACAAACAACAACAACAACAAAAAAAAAAACAGCGTAACGTTGATTAAATACACTAGTAACACTACCTAAGTAATCAAAAATTTCCCATGAAGTTAAAGAAAATATTTTCCCGCCGCCTCCTTTCCAAACACAAGCTCTATTATAGATTCACAATATTTGATTTTCATTACCCCATCACTTTTCCTTCGTTTGCCCGTAACCGTCTCTGCTTTCCAGACAAGTTAAATTCTCCCCCAATCCTACAAATCTGCCCTCCTTAGAAAAATCTTCATCTGTCTTAAGATATGAAATAAAATGCCCTAAAAAAAAGTCATAATAGAACAAAGCCACCTATGAATAAGTTAAGTCATGTTTGCATGCATAGCCATGTACACAACTAAAACAAAACAGAGTAACGTGGATCGAATATACTAGTAAAACTTCGGAAGCATTCAAAAATTTCCCATGAAGTTAAATAAATATTTTCCGCCGCCTCCTTGCCAAGCAGAAGCTCTGTTATAGACTTACAATATTTGATTTTCATTACCCCAATCACTTTTCCTTCATTTGCCCGTAACCGTCTCTGCTTCCCAGACAAGTTAAATTCTTACCCATTCCTACAAATCTGCCCTGTCTAACAGAATCTTCATCTGTCTTAAGCGATGAAAAAAAAAAAAAAAAAAAAAAAAATGCCTTAAAAATATGTTAAGGGTGTATTCCAATTCAAGCAGCTTATTTTCTGATTTATTTTTAAATCCCTTTTTGCCCTCAAATGCTTCAAACTGGCAAATTCTCTTATTTAGAAGGTACACAACGTGCAATGCTTGTCGATTTTTTGATAAATGCAGAAAATATTGCAAAAAAAAAAAAAAAATGCTGTCAAAGTTGACATTTTACATCAAGTTTTCCGAAGCTGGAGGCCTGGGAACGAAAAAAAAAAATGGTCATACTGAGAAAGTAACTGCTCATAAATAAAATTCTAATGAATTGAGCGAAAAATTAAATCACACGCATCTTAAACATCTCTTCAAAAATATATACCAGCAAGTTTCATGTTTCTATTTTTAAAAATGAGTCCGAAAATGTATATGAAAATTTCGAGCTGTTGAATGTGAAAAATATTTTTTCGAGTACACTCTTAAAATAAAATCATCTATGAGCATCTTAAGTCATATTTGCATGCACAGTCAGCCATATACGTAACTGAAACAAAACAGAGTAACGTGAATCGAATACTCTAGTAAAACTACGAAAGCGTTCAAAATTTTCCCATGAAGTTAAATAAATATTTTCCCGCCGCCTCCTTGCCAAACAGAAGCTCTGTTATAGACTTACAATATTTGATTTTCATTACCCCAATCACTTTTCCTTCATTTGCCCGTAACCGTCTCTGCTTCCCAGACAAGTTAAATTCTCACCCCTGCCACCGCGCGTTGCTTAAGACGCGCCCAATCCTGCTTTAGCCCTTTTTAGCCCTGGAGACATCAAATCAGTATCAAAATCTTCCCGCAGCCTCCGAAATGTACAGATATCTGCCCGGGTACGATAAGACCAGGGGCTCCGGGTGTAATCCCTGCCGGATACGGGATGTGCCAGTCCGCTTCTCTTTTTTGTTTCTCCATGCAGTGTTGCCAATTTAGCTTTTCTTATTTTCATTTATTTCTCTTTTTTCCGCTTACGACTGACTGACGTAGCTTTACTGTTTGTCTTGATATTTCTGTAATATATGAATAAATATCTAGCAAATAATTTCTTTGAATGTTCAAATTAGTATTGATCTTTGATCTGTACGAATTTTGATTTATAGGCGTATTTCAACTAAATTTTTATTAGCTCTTAATTTATAAATAGCTATTTCTCTATAAGCTTTGAAAATTTAAAATGGTTTTTAAAATCTATTTTTTTTTTCCTCCATCAAAGAAAAAGTTTTTTAGTTATATAAAGTTTGTTACATTAACATTAAAATTAGATTAACGTTAAAATATCATAACATACAATTCAAGAAAATAAATAAATAAAAGGTCCATCAATGCTAATTCAATCTCAAATAATCGTATTAAAAATATATATAAGTATCAGGGCTGAAACTATCCTTTTTTGCACAGGGGGCCAGACATAAATTTTGCCCCCCACTCAATCCACCACAAGTTACATTTACAAAGAGAATGTTAGAAATTTTCAAGAAATCAATTTATTTTAAAGTTTGAAATGTGTAATCATAATATACGTAATACTGAACTACGTGATCTGCTTTGTCAAATACTGATTTACTAAAATCTTCAAAACGGAATCGAAGAGAATAATTATAAAATAATAATAATAATAACAATAACAATAAAAATCCATTTTATACAGGATTCTTGGTATAATAATTTCTCTTCTTTCCCATACCATCCTTGGATTCTTGGATGCTTTTGCTTTAGAATGCCCTAGACAGAACGATTTTAACTATAAAGTTGCCAAATATAGACGGGAGAAAAACTGATAAACAAAATTTTAGATTTGGTCCAGGGGCATGACTTTTCTGCCCCTTCACATAGTTTTGGTCCTAATAAGTATCAATCGACAGGGAATAATGCCTGCTTATTAAAAACTATGTATAAATTATGCTTCTGCATTCATCAACATATTAAAATTAAATCAAATTTTCAATTTATGCATGGTAACGCTCACTTTTGGTATTTTATTTCGCTGTAAAAATTAAAGACCCAAATTTGATTGTAAGATTTTTGGGTTTAATAGTGCTCCTTAAATGGTATAGTAACATTCTCAAAATGGTACAGTATTGATCCCAAAGTAGTTAACCCAAAATGGTTCAAAACAGAGCCGATCCTAAATAACATTAAAACAATGAAATTTTCTTACATATAATGTACATATTAGCTAAGATTTTTTAATTGTTTTAATGTTATTTGGAACATTGGAACTCCAATTTGGAGCATTGCTGTACCCAAAACTCTTACATCCCAATTTGGGTCTTTTGTTTTTACAATGTTGATTTCTATGGATCAATACAATGTTGATAAATGTATAGTTTTTGCAAACATTTAAATCTGTATATGTTATTTAATATTACATTATTATTTAATATAAACCAAAGTAAATTAAAAATGAGATGCAAACGTACGTAAATAAAGCAATAATTAATAATGTTTCAGGGGTATTTTTGGTTCCAAAATCGAGTTATATTAACAGCTACAAAATAGTGTTGTTTGATCCGCTTTTTAAAAATTATATAAAATGATTATATTTTTATATTAGAAGAAGACATTTTAATTTATAAGTAAAACCGAGAGATTTTTTTTTCTTTTTTGCGAATTTAAAAATCCCTGCAAAAAATAAAACCCATATACACACTTATTTATTGATTTATTTATTTATTTTGTCATTTTTAGGTGCGTTCGTAATTATGTAAATACGCAGCACCTATTGTTGTCGCTCAGTCCTTTCCGTCTGTCCGTCTGTCTGTCTGTCCGTCCGTCTGTCCGCATATAACAACGCAAAAACTACCCAACCGAATCGTTTGAAATTTAAAATACATAATTATAACATAATTTTGTCGAATCATTTCAAATTTTATGAAAATCGGATGGATAGATCAATTACAGGGACATTCAAAAAGATTCCGTGACATTACGGTCAATAGGGAAAAAAGTTTTAAATGCATTTTAATCGTTTGAAATTTAAAACATATAATTATTGCGTAATTTTGTCGAGTCATTTCAAATGTTATGGAAATCGGATGCATAGATCAATTACAGGGACAATCAAAAGGATTCCGTTACATTACGGTCAATGGGGAAAAAGTTTCAAATGCATTTTAATGATGTTACACTCATTCGAACATAATAGAATTGGCATGAATCTATGAAATATATACTAAAATATGCAGTCTGTACAATCTGTGATGCAAAGAATTTTTATTATTAAATTACAGGGCCGCACAAAAGTATTCCACTATATAATGCTATACGGGGAAACATGGTTTGGTACGTGTTTTAATTATATTCAACTATTTCACATTTTATGAATAAGATATACGTTGCTGAGGTGTAATAAAAATTACTTCCTGCATATTTACAGAAACGTAAAGATTTCGACTACTATACTGTATCCGGAATACGCTCTACTATATCAGCAAGATCTGAATATTTTTAAAACTTCGTTATCGTACGAACGCACCTCATTTGCTCCGTTCACGTGCAATTTCCAGCTTGTTATTTTATAATACTTTTTTTTTTTTCATTCGTGGACATTTTCAATGGGAACACTAGAACTTTACAAAATGTCGCTTCTTCTCTTAAAAAAAAAATATTTGACTTACATTTTTATATTCAATAAATAAGTTAAGTAAAAATAAATAAATAAATAAAGATATAATTTTTTTTTTTTTTTAATAGGAATGCTTATCACTTGGCAATTTTATGCTCGTTTGTTTGAACTGTATTTAAATTGACAAATTCGGAGCAATAATCAGAATAACAATAAACATAAAATCTGATATTCTATTAAATATTACAAATTTAATAAATCTGCAATTATTATAATCTTTTTCACACCATGAAAGTTTTTGCTTTTGCGTCCACGAGATGGCATTACTAATTTTTTAAGTATCCAGAGTGACAGTAGCAGCTGTATGTGACATCCAGTCAGCCTTGTTTCGCGGAATATGGCTTTCGAGATTTGGAGAGACTTGACTTGGCAAGCGAAAAATTTATGGCTTGAAGAGTCGATTAATTTAGAGCTCCATGGAAATACGAGCAGCTTCTCCTGATATTTATGCTTTTTGTCGGAAGAGTGTGGGGGTTGTCTTGAATAAAATGAACTCGTGTGACATGGAAATATGCATCTTAAACACTACGCGACAGCCCTTCATCTTACAAATCACGTGGCAGACGAGGTCTGCATGATTTAGTCTTTGATACTTGCATCAGTATCCTGTGGAATAAATTTAGAAGCAGTGAAGAAAAGTGAGAAAGTTTTGGTGTACTTGAGAAACAAAAATTATGTATGAAGTTTCTCTTCCAGACAACTAATGAAATTTTGACTTCTATATATATAATGCTGCATATATGAAGTTGTAAATGGGAAATTTTCCTTCTATTCATGGGAAATTTACGATTTCTATCAAAACAATCATTTTCCGTTGAAATACGGAAATTTTCTATTGTGACGAGGAATCGAAAATTTCCATTATTGAATGGAAAATTTTCCTTTTACCCTTACTTGTTCAATATTAAGAACAAGACTGTTAAGGAGAAATCATTATTACTTATATTAATTATATTAATTATTTTTTAAGTTATATTATTTAGATTTAATATAATTATTAGATTTTCATTTGTAGATTATTAAACTCATGTGACATGGAAATATGTATTGTAAACACTACGCGACAACACATCTTACAGATTACATGGCAGATGAGGTCTGTATGATTTAATCTTTGATAATTGAATAAATATCTTGTGGAATATATTTAGAAACAGAGGAAAACTGAGAAAGTTTTGGTGTTCTTGAGAAACTAAATGTATTAAGTTTCCCTTCCAGACAAGTGATGAAGTTTTCCTTCTATAACAATTATTCCGTATAATGTGACGCTGGTAAAGGGAACATTTCCGTCTAGTGATGAAAAATTTACGATTTCTATCAAAATAGATATTTTCTGTTAAAAGACGAAAACTTTCTATTTTTAATAGAAATCGAAAATTTGCATCAATAAATGGAAAATTTCCTTTTTATCCATAATTGCTTAGTAAGAAAATCGTATAAATATTTCTTACAAGACATTGAAAGGAAATTATTATTATTTATATTAACCCCATTCATTATAATTTTTAATAATATTATTTATATTAATGTATATTTATTATTATCTTAAACACTACGCGACAGCCTTTCATCCTATAAATTGCATGACAGACAAGGTCTGCATGATTTAGTCTTTCATAATAGCATCAGTATCCTGTGGAACAAATTTAGAAGCAGAGAAAAAAATGAGAAAATTTCGGTGCTGTTGAGAAACAAAAAATATTAAATTTCCCTTCCAGACAAGTGATGAAATTTTCTTTCTATAAAAATAATCCCCTATACCTGTGAAGTTGTAAAAGGAAAAATTGTTTTCTATTCGTTGAAAACTTAAGATTTCCATAAAAATAAAAACTTTCCATTAAAAGACGCAAGCTATTTTGAATATAAATCTAAATTTTTCTATCAATAACCAGAAAATTTCCTTTTTATCCTTACTTATTGTACATTAAAAACGGAAATGTTTCTTACAAAAGACTCAAAAGGAAATTATTATTATTTATATTAATTATATTAATTATAGTTTTTATTGTATTATTTATTAAGGCAGAGGAAAAAGCAGAGGAAAAAATGAGAAAGTTTTGATGTTCTTGAGAAATAAAAATTATACGAAGTTTTCTTTCCAGAACAAATGAGAAAGTTTTCTTTTAATTCCCATAAAAATAATTCCGTGTAATATAAAACTATAAATGGGAAAATTTTCGTCTATTGATGAAAATTTCTATAAAAATAGAAATTTCCCGTTAAAAGATGATACTTTCTCTTTTGAGTATTAGAAGACAAAAATTTCCATCAGTAAATGGAAAATTTCCCTTTTATCCTTATTTGTTGAATATTAAAAGCGGAAATGTTTGTTACATTCAAAAGGAAATTATTATTATTTATATTAATCATGTTAATTTTAATTTTTAATTACATTATTTATATTTATATGTACCGTAGATGCGTGTAAACGTAGATACGTAGAAATGTAGTCGTATTACATTTCTGGTAATATGTTGAAAAATGTTTTGTAACTGAGGATAAAAAAAAAAAACTAACAAATTTTCATTTAATTATACTAAAAAAAAAAAAAAAAAATGTTTTCAATGAGATTTTTTTTCTTTTTAATTCAGCGTTTTAAAACTGTACAATTGAATAAAACTCAGAAACTATTTTGAAACCTGTTCACAGTACTTAAGGGGACTTCGTACCCTTTGAACATTTTTTGTTAATTTAAATATTTTAATGTGTATTTTTGGCAGAATAATAAAGCACTCAATGAAGGAAAATGAGTCTTTCAAGAAAATGTTTAATACTCTTGGCAAAATCCGAAAAACTTTTTTTTTTAGTAAATTTTAAAATATGTCTTCTCGTAGAATTTTGTGCATTTTAAGCTAATTTTTATTTTTAACTTTTTTTTTTTTTTTTTTTTTTTTTTTTTTAAGTATGCTGTATAATTTTAAGTATTGGATATATCATAAATTAATTAGTTTGGGAGAAAAAAAAATCAAATGTGCAAATACATGTAAAATTACAGTAAAAACTGAATTTATTTCATATTTTTATGTGTAAAAAAATAACAATAATAACTTTTTACTTTATTGTGTATCTGATACTCAGTTTTGTTAAATAAAACATAAGGAATAACGTAAAAAAAATCGAGCCATATAGCCAATCGAGCCAAAATAGTCCATTGAGCAATGAACATAAAAGTTCTATCACTTTGAATATGGCTAATGGTTGAAAACACACATCAACAAAAATTAATTTAAGTGAAGTGGGTTGTGGCATTTAAAAGGACAGTGATGCAATAAAATCAGTTTAAACTGTATTTATAATACTCGGATTTTTACGAAACTTCATAACAACATACTAGGGATAATAAAGTATAATTTTTAGCAAAAAAATAGAAATGAATATTTTCATCATTTTTTGCTGTATATAAAGTACTAAATCCTCTTAAAAAAAAAAAAAAATGAAAAATCTACTTACGTTTTAGTATAAGGATAAACAATTTCTGAGACTGCTGAATTATAGTACTTCTTTTTATTCAAGAACTCTAGGAGAAATGTCTAAAAGCATTTTCAAATTTAACACTTTTTAAAAGGGGGATAAAAATGTGGAATTAAATGCCCCTGTATTGAAGGGAATTTCTATGAGTCGTTGATATGTACGGAATCTGAATCAGAGGATGTGTGCAATGAAATATTGGATTCCCGATTAGCTAAGCTGTAACACTATAAAAAAAATCCTTATTTCTACAGATGTAAAGTCACGTAAATCTGTATGCTTACTTAAATTTTATCAAAATTTTGTATTAAAAAAAAGATGTAAATCTACAAAACTAATTTTAGCAAAACCTCAGACATCTATAGCTTTACAAAAAAATCAACTATAAATCACCGTATATTTCACATCAGAATTACAGTAATTTTATTAAAATTTTACGTGTAACTTGGTTTTTAGTTACATAAAAACTTCTAGGCATCCCAGTTTCCCGTAAAATTCTTAGTAACCTTACAGATTTTTGGATTTATAGTGCAAATGTGTATGTGTTACATGAATATTTGTTGTTTCCATAACATAAAAAGTCTAAGAATTTTCTTAGAAAAATTTTGTTTTTTTTTTGTTTTACAGACTTTTTTTTTCTTTTTTACACAGTGTATAAATATTTAAATTTTGAATAATAACTTATATCGTCGTAAGTTTCCTTAAAAAAATTTAACCTTTAAATGAAAAAAATAAAATAAAATAAAGATTTTTAGATTTGTGATTCCTGGATAGGTAATATTTTCTTGTTTAAATTTCCTGAATATTGGTAATTGAGTATGCATTTATTTATTTATTTTTCACGAACTCGTATAAGTTGACTCCTTCCCCCCCCCCCCCCCCCCATTCTCAATTTCCAAATTTTATCTAAAATTCTTTGACTCATACACAAGTATAAACGATAATTATTATTTAGAATTTTATTTTAATATTACGCTATTGCTCACAGTTATTTCTAAATACAGAATTTTTCCCTTTTGAGTAGCGGAAAATATACATCTTTAAAATGAAAGAACACTAGGTGAAAATTTCGATTAACAGCGGTAAATAGAATGCACTTATACTGCCAATAACTTTTTCATCTTTCTACGATCTTTTTTTTATTTTATTTATTTATTTATTTATTTATTTTGATGTTCTGTGATGCAGTAATTAAGAAACTGTAAGACTCTTTCAACTTTAATTAATTGACTTTATAAATAGTGCATTTTGGGACGCGGACAATATAAAAATATGATAACATTTTCAAAAATGCTTTCACAAAACACATTGTAAATATCTGTGATAAAATTTATACAAATATTTTTTAGTTTTGTTTTTTAATTAAAAATAAAACATTTATAACTATTCTATCATACCTATTTAGTAATGTGTTATCATGCATATTATATGGTTTCTTAATAAGAAAACCTGCCATTTGGATGCGTTTGAGAAAAATGAATTTTAAAATTAGTCAGGAAATAAGCAGTTTGGATTTTAATACACACTTAAGGTGTTAATTATTGAAAGATTTCATCAAATATTTTAATTCCAGCATCAGATAAGTATAAAATTGTGCAAATTGTGACAAAAATTAAAACAAAGTGCAAAAAGTACGAAATAATGCATGGTCGATGATATTTGCATTTGTTCATACATATTTCCCTCATCCTGCATCCAAACATATCCATCCAGTCAATGGACTGAATTAGAATATCATTTTCATTAAAAAAAATAATGATCTTTGAAATTTTTTGCATTTTTCTTTAGTCTTTAATTTTCTTCTTTAATTCAATTCATTATTCCATAAATTTTTATGCGCAATACATTTCTCGTGCAATGCTCCATTGATAAAATAGAAGAAAAAAACATATTCTCTCGATTAAAACTAAAAGCAGAATTGCGCGCCTAACTTCAATTGATCAATATAAAACGGAGATTTCACGCCTATTTGCTTAAAAATCGATCCATTTATGAATCATAATCGCAAACAAACAGACGATCGGCTCGACTTAACGACTTCCGGCCACATTTAGAATGCAAAAGAGATAGCTCCTTTCTGGGTATCTATCTCTCATAACAATCTTCTCAAAAAGAACATAAACCAAAACCAAAACCCCGAAAAAAGAAAAAAGAGACTAAAAGAAAAAAAGTAAAAAAAAAAAAAAAAAATAGATAAAGAAGTGGCTTCCCTAACACGTTTGATTTTGAGAATTTATCCACATAATGTTTTCCAGAAGCTTAGAAAGAGGCGATACATTGTCTCTCCTCCTCCATAAAGGAGAAAGGGGGTGGAGGAAATTATTTAAATGAGATCACGTGGCCACCGTTTTGTGGAGCCTTAAGCCCCCCCACCCTTCATGAAGAGGTGCGGGGGAGTCATTAGACATCTCCCCCCCCCCTCATTCCAAACGATCTCCATCAGCGTATGGAAGGAGGATGGAGGAGCAAAGGAGGAAACAGTTTCACCTGGATGAATTCATTAAAGTCTTCTAATTGACAGTAAATTTATTATACGGCACGTTTATGTATCGAGGGCTCTGTAGCATCGTACTAGCCTTACGGGCACTCAGCTATATTTGAATAGAGTAAATATAAACTAATCAGACTACTCTATGTATACTTTGTATTTATCACCTAGGTTATAATTTTTAAAAGAGTGTGAGAAGCTAAATAAATTTGTTAAGTGATAATCTAAGCCTTAAAAAAAAAAAAAAAGAATAACGTGTTTTATTGTAATATTCAGTTACATTTAAACAGAGCAAATATGATTGAACAAATCACTCAGCTATAATTGAATTGAGTGTAAATATAAACTAATCAGACTATTCTATGTATACTTTGTATTTAGCACCTAGGTTATAATTTTTAAAAGGTGTGAGAAGCTAAACAAATTTGTTAAGTGACAATCTAAGCAACAGTTGTTGCCTGGTGCAATATGATAAAGTTAAAATTATTTTCAACGTTAAAACACCAGAATATTCGTATTCCAAGCATACCGGTTTCGGTAGCATATAGCATACCTTCCTCAGTGAGCACTGAGGAAGGTATGCTATATGCAACCGAAACCGGTATGCTTGGAATACGAATATTCTGGTGTTTTAACGTTGAAA
The DNA here is from genome assembly GCA_964019185.1 of Maratus speculifer. Classification (NCBI taxonomy): domain Eukaryota; kingdom Metazoa; phylum Arthropoda; class Arachnida; order Araneae; family Salticidae; genus Maratus; species Maratus speculifer. The sequence goes on along the minus strand of CAXHSM010001456.1, from coordinate 37,675 downwards.
ATAATTTTAACTTTATGATAATCTAAGCCTTTAAGAAAAAAAAAAGAGTTGCGTCTTTCATTGTAATATTTAGTTACATTTAAACAGAGCAAATGTAAATTAATCAGTCTACTTTATGTATAATTTTGATGTAGTAGAGCATAATTTTAAAAAGTATAGAAGCTAAATAAGTTTATTAGGCAATCATTTGAGCATTCTCGAAAAAAGGATCTGTTTCTTTATCGCGAGAATAAAATATATTTGAATATAGATTATTTACACTATTCTATGTTTATTTTGTATTAAGAAAAATGAGCATAAGTTGAAAAGTATCCATTTATTTAGTAATAATTTGATTTTTATTGTAAAAGAATCAGCTCTCACGCTGAAATACTTAGGTAATTTAAATAGAATAAATGTAAAATATTCGAGCAGGCTATTCTATGCATACATTGTATTTTGTAGAGCATGCAGAAAAAAGTTGTACGAAAAGTTAGAAAGTTAACGTAATTTATTAAGTAACCATGTGAGCTTAAAAAAAAAAAAAAAAAAAAAAAAAAAAAAAAAGAATAAAGACCTGGCAATATTAGTTACATTTAAACAAAGCAAATTTAAACTAATATGACAACTTTATATGTTATTTTGATGTAGTAGAGCATAATTTAAAAAAGTATAGAAGCTAAATAAATCTATTAATCAATCATTTGAGCTTTGTTCGAAAAAGGAACTCTTTCTTTATCGCGATACTCAAACATATTTAAACACAGACTATTTACACTATTCTATGTTTATTTTGTATTTAGAAAAATGAGCATACATTGAAAAGTATTTAACAAACACATTTATTTAGTAATAATTTGATCTTTATTAAAAGATGAGCATTTCTTATATTTAAATGCACAGCTATATATAAATAGAGTAAAAATAAAATATTTGATCAGTCTATTCTATTCATACATTATATTTAGTAGAATATAATTCTAAAAAGTTATAAAAGCCAAATAAATTTATTAATCAATAATTTGAGTTCTCTTTGAAAAAAGATCTATTTTTTTTATCGCAGCACTCAAAGTTATTTAAATATAGACTATTTACACTATTCTATGTTTATTTTGTATTTAGAAGAATGAGCATAAATTGAAAAGCATCTAAAATTAAACAAATTTATTTAGTAATAATTTGATCTTTATACCAATGTTTTTTATGTATTAAAAGAGAATCATTTCTCATGTTTAAATGCACAGTTGTATTTAGATAGAGTAAAAACAAAAAATTTTTAATTAGGCTATTCTATGCAAACATTCCATTTTGTAGAGTATAATTAAAAAAAAGTATAGAAGCTAAGTAAATTTATTAAGCAATAATTTGAGTTTTCTTAGAAAAATTATCTCTTTCTTTGCTGTAATACTCAAATTTATTTAAATGTAGACTAATTACACTACAATTTATTTTGCATTAAGAAGAATGAGCATAAATTGAAAAGTGTCTAAAGTTAAACCCTTTTATTTAGTAATAATTTGATCTTGATCAAAAGATTATCATTTCTTGTTTAAATTGCACAGCTATATTTAAATAGAGTAAATATAAAATATTTGATCGGGCTGTTTCATGCAAATGTTGTATTTTGTAGAGCATGCTGAAAAAAGTTTTGAAAAATGTAGAAATTTAAATAAATTTATAAAATTAAAATCGGAGCTTTCTTTAGAAATAAATTATCTACTTAAAGATATTCTCAATTCCAAACTGCTTATATTCTGATTCATTTTTAAATTTATTTTTGCTTTCAACCGCAAACAATTGGCATCTCTTATTCCGGAACTTTATAATGTGCTGTATTGATTAATAGTTTAATAAAAATAGAATGTATTTTGCAGAATGCAGTGAAAGTTGAAGTTTTGAACCGAATTTCTTGAAACGATAGAGTAGGGAACGAAAAAAAAATTGATAATACTGAGGAATTATTTGCTTTTAAATCAAGTTCTAATTAACTGAAAGAAAAAATAAAAACACTACCCGCTTATAAATCTCTTCAAAATCCTGTCAGCAATTTTCATGTTTTTACTTTTAAAAAATAAGTCTGAAAATTCGTCCAAAAATTCTGAGTTCTTGAGCATGGAAAAGTATTTTTTGAGGTATTTACCTGCATTATAGCCATGCGTGGGAATTTTTTTTATTATTTGTTTTATTTCTTTATTTGCAAGAGCAATGTTTTATGATACCAAATATATCTTTATTTTATTCCTACCATCACAAGAAAAAGCATTATGGTCAATTTAATAAAGAAATATTAAGTCAAATACCGGAAGTGGACATAGGAAGGTCAGGAAAATTTTAAAAATGTTTTTATGCATGATTTTCTTATGCCTTTTTTTTATATATATAAAAACGGGATTAAATCTTATTTGACACTTCTAGATCAATTTTATAGATAATAAACAGCATTGATAAAAAATCTTTAAATGCGATTTCTCAAAAATAAACTTACCGTTATTTTCATGTATGATATAATTTATTACATACAATATTTAAAATATATTTTAGTGAATTTTCTTCAGAATCCTTTCCATGCTACTCATTATATTCTGAACGGTAATCTAAGCTCAATTTGACAATGTAATTATTTTAGGGGTACTAAAATACTCAAAAAAAGAAAAAAAACGGTAATTTTTGATAAAAAAATATGTACTTTTTGACAGATCTTCTTTAATAAAAAGCTACATGTTGCTGACGACTGGCTTTTTCGCTTATCGTTGCCACATATTAATCTCGAAAAATAAAACATTTGAAGTTACTGAAAAAATTAATAGCTTGAAAACTATTCGTCAGATAACTGTCAGGCAAAGTGTGCTAAAAGTGAAAAAAAATATTTTTCTGGATAAGTTTCAAATCTAACGATTATGTCGTTTTTAAACCATTGAATTTTTAAAATTATCAAATTTCACAAGTATGATAGCGAAAGCTTCAAAATTATGTTTTTTAAATGAAATGAATTAAAGTTAAGTGAAATTAATTCAATATAAATGACATTAATGATTAGCACTTTTGGCGGTTTATCCCATCGACAAATCAACATAAAAGTACTCTTTTTTTCCTGAGTATTAATATAATAAACGTAGTCTTTATTTATTTATTTAGGCTTGTATACTTAATTTATTTTGAAAAAGTTGATTTGATAAAAAATGATAATAATCCACGACCATGTTTACACTAGTTTTAAAATAACTAGTTTTAAATTTTTTAGTTAATTTTGAACATATTTAAATGATTTAGTTCAGTACACAGTTAAATGTCATGGTACTGACGATGTCAAACTTTTTGAAATGTGTCCGAATCGAAATCGATTTGAGTTTTGATTCCTTCGTGTCAGATTCGAGTACATTACAATTGTTGAGCAATTTTCCATAATTGCATTAAAATATAAATTAATTTTCTGTCATTTTGTGTTCGGTTTTGAATAATTCCGGTCTTTTTCGGGTTTCGCATTGACATTAAGCAAAATTTTTGGATTCGGAAAGAGTAATACCCGATTCGTGCAGAATTCTAATACATATCACCATATAATGAGGAAAAGTTTAATTACAAAGTAAAAAATAGAATGGCAACTTGAAAATAGATTAATCCAATCTTTATGAACTGGTGTAAAACATTTAAAAACGCAAAGAAAAAAAAATCTGAAAGTGTTTAATGATTTACATTTACATTTACTTACTAAATAGTTTTGCTTAATGTGTTAAAAAATAAAATAAATAAATAAATAAATAAACAAATATTTAATACTATGTTGCATTAGGTTCATTTTAATATTATGTTACACCAAGTTCTACTGCATGTCCTTACAAAACCAATTTAAAAACGCGAAAATACATTTTGCCATTACTTATGTATATACAGGCTGTATCTAAACTACTGGGTAAAACTTTAAGGGGTAATAGTACACATCAAGACAAATAATATTAAATGGAAAACAGGAAAACTAAGGGTCCCAAACGTCTTCTGAAGGAGATAGGTGCCATCAAAGTTTAGGGTAAAAAATTTGAAATGATTATAAAAAACAGAAAAATTGGTAGATTCGTTTGCGGTTTTCACGAAAACTGTTCTTTGTGTCAGTATTGTCTTGAAAATAAATTATAAAGATAAATTTCAAAAAGTGCCAATAGAGGGCGTTTTAGACTTTGGAGTAAAGAACAATTATTTTTTACCGTTATTTTTTGCATCTCATTAAATGTTTTTAGAAGTTTAGACATAAATTTAAATTTTGAGCTCAAAACTTGCGGTTAAGTAGCGCAAACTGAACTGTGTTCAATGAGAATGGGTAGGTTCAAATTTCAAATGATTATAAAAAAAAAAAAAAAAACCAGAAAAATTGGTCAATTGATTTGCGGTTTTCACTAAAATTATTCTTTATGTTAGAATTGTCTTAAAAATAAATTATACAGATAAATTTCAAGAAATGCCGATAGAGGGCGCTTTAGACTTTGGAGTAACGTAACACTATTTTTTACCGTTATTTTTTGCATCTCATTAAATTTTTTTAGAAGCTTAAAAATAAACTTAAATTTTGAGCTGAAAATCTGAATCGTTGAGAGTGGTTAAGTAGCGCAAACTGAACTGTGTTCAATGGAGGTAAGGAGGTTCAAATTTCAAATGATTATAAAAAACGGAAAATTGGTCGATTCGTTTGCGATTTTCTCTAAAACCATTCTTTATGTCAGTATTTCCTTGAAAATAAATTTTTAAGATAAATTTCAAAAATTCCGTTAGAGGGCGCCTTAAATTTTAGAGTAACCATATCTTTTTTAACCGTTATTTTTTTAAATTAAAATAAATGTTTTAAAAGCTTAGACTTAAATTTTGAGCTCAAAATCTGAATCGTTGTGAGTAATTAAGTAGCGAAAAATTGAACTGTGTTCATAGGGTGGGCAGGGTAACATTTCAACTCCTTAACACAGTTCAGTTTGCGCTTCTTAACCCCTCCTAACGATTCAGAATCAGAGCTCAAAATTTAAGTCTAAGCTTTTGCAAGCATTTAATTAGATACAAAAAATAACAGTTAAAAATTGTTGTTGGTTACTCTAAAGTTTATGGATCCCTCTAATGGAATTAGTTGAAATTTATCTTTAAAATTTATTTTTAAGGAAATACTGACATAAAGAATGGTTTTAGAAAAAACCGCAAATGAATCGACCAGTTTTTCCGTTTTGTATAATCATTTGAAATTTGAACATTTCTACCCCCATTGAACACAGTTCAGTTAGCGCTACTTAACCACTCTCAACGATTCAGATTTTTAGCACAAAATTTAAGTTTATGTCTAAGCTTTAAAAAAATTTAATGAGATGCAAAAAATAACGGTAAAAAATAGTTGTAAGTTACTCCAAAGTCTAAAGCGCCCTCTATCGACATTTTTTGAAATTTATATAATTTATTTTCAAGACAATACTGAGATACAGAATAGTTTTAGTGAAAACCGCATATCAATTGACCAATTATTCTGTTTTTTATGATCATTTGAAATTTGAACCTACCCACTCCCATTGAACACAGTTCAGTTTGCGCTACTTAACCACAGATTTTGAGCTCAAAATTTAAGTTTATGTCTAAACTTCTAAAAAAAATTAATGAGACGCAAAAATAACATGAAATAGTTGTTCGTTACTCTAAAGTCAAAAGCGCCCTCTATCGGCATTTTTTGAAATTTATCTTTATAATTTATTTTCAAGACAATACTGACATAAAGAATAGTTTTCGTGAAAACCACAAACGAATCGACCAATTTTTCAATTTTTTATAATCATTTCAAATTTTGGACCCTAAACTTTGATGGCGCCTATCTCCTTCGGAAGACTTTTGGGATCCTTAGTTTCCCATTTAATATTATTTGTCTTTATGTGTACTATCACCCCTTAAAGTTTTGCCCAGTAGTTTAGATACACCCTGTATTTTTTTTTTTTACTATAAAGGATTTATTATCGTTGCAATAAAGAACAAAAACACATTTAGATTTTTATATACAGCTAGTATATGTATAAAAAAATATTATTATTATTGCAGATTATAATACTACATTTACACGGTAAATACTTTGTCTTAAAAAGACATTTAAAATGATAAAACAGGTTTGAACAAGATGGACGCCTATCAAACAAGCGTAAGCTCAACAGATGAAGCATCAGTAATCTATTCTAAATAAATATTTTAATTCGATTCTGTACAAACAAAATGCCAACCCATATGCTACAAAAAAGTAATAATTCTACTTCCTTTTATTTACTAAGCAGTGTTGCCACATGTGGTCAAATTTCATGTTCGCAAAATTTGCACACAAAATTTGTACCACACCATGTCTGATGCAATGCAATCCCAGAGGATCCATTGGCTTAATATACCTAAATCTCACCGTTATCCTTTATGACTACAAATGGGGTTGACGTGAATATGCAACCACCAGAAGGGACAAATTTGTCCCCACCAACCTGTAAAAAATACACCTAGAACTAAAAAAGACGGCCAGAGAACCCCTACTCCGAGGGACTATTAATCCAGCATTCAAACATCTTTTTGTATGGATGGGATCATCCCTTTTATCCTATTAGGCCAGTGTGTCTTTTTGCTGTCCACATTGTTTTCCATTCTTATGCTAATCATATCAGTGAAGGAGAGAGGATGCTCAACTTTCACGGTAGCGAAAAATGAGGTTGCTAAATCTGGCTCATGATCACTTTTTGGCTGGATTTTTAACTCGCCAAAGATTTGCGAGATTTCATAAAGACTACACTTTAAAGATTTTTTAAGAATAGTATTCTATTGTCAGTAAAAATTGCTTTTGAATATTCTAGGTACAGTATATTTAGTATAGGATAAATCAGTCGTGTAACGTATATTCGGCAAATATTCGGTATTTGGACTATTTGGTCATCTTGCTAAATGTTCGACATTCGACTAAGTAATAAGTCCTTTAATTTTATTTAACAACGAATTTTAATTTTAATTTTATTTTTTATTTAAAATTTGCATAAATGAACTTTTAAAAAACCTTTGGCAGTCAATTATTCAATATTTGACCTAAAAATGCACCTTTCTCTTGTTAGTGGCGAGAAATATCGAAAACTGATAAAATAAAAAGAATCATAACTTGGTAAGTTCTGGTAATAACAAATGGAACTTTTCTTAATGTTTTTCATAGATGCTTGGCAAACGTTTTTTAACTATGAATTATAAAAGAAATACGCCTTATAAAAATTTTAATTTTGTATGTTAATTCGTGTACAAAACTGTTGCAAAGAAAACACCATGTATGAAACATGAAAGCTATACTTTTGTATATGTTTTCTAGTTGGAAATATGTTTTTATCATCAAACGTTTAAGACATAACCATCATTATTTCTATTTTAAATTGCTCGGCAAGGTGCTATTGTGGTAAAAATGAAAATTGCCTATTATGCATGCCGTTTTTTTAGCATTATTATTTAATAACCTTGAAAGCATCAAATTCTAAAACAAATTCTAAACACTCTAAATTCAATTTGATGTAAACGATACTGAAATGATGAATTTATACGACTTAAGGTATCCGACTACGTTCGGCCATTTTTTTTAAAAAAACTCTAATTTAGACACATTTTTTGGTAATTTTCAGTGTAATGTAACACAGAATAAAGAAAATTATAAAAAAATATATAATATCAATGCAACTTTTTGAAATTTTGAAGATTTTTGGTCATTTTTTAGCATTTTTTTTATAAAAACGGCTCCGGCTCTAAAAAAAAAAATAATGCATATAACCCAATTTTTTTTTCATCATAAGCATATTAGACACTATTGAGTGTAATGAACTAAAAACTAGTCAATATACTGAAATCTAAAAGAGATACAGCTGATTATATACAACTACATAGAAAATTTCGATAATTTTACGTGTAATTTTTCATTAAAATAGTTATATATCGACAAATAAGTCACGTAGAGCTAATTCTTTAGTTCATTACACTCTAGACATTCTCAAAAAGCTACACAAAAAATTTCATGGTTATAAGATAATAAAATTTTGAGTTAGAGCAATAGTCGTTCACCTTTTCCGATGAAAATTTAATTTTTCAGAAAATGCATTTAAAGTTTTCACATAACGTTCGTTCCAACGTCGTCTGCTTTTTTTAAAGAGTTCTAATTTCATTTCTGATAGGCGTACAGGAAAAATAAAAACAGATTTAGAAAAAGAAATGCCCATTCTATAATAAAATCAAATAAAAAAAAATTCCGAATTTTCATCGAAATTGCTGTTTCAAACGTAGGCGGATACCTTAAAATAATTTGACATTAAATATTAATTAAATATTAATGATACATTGTAAAACATATGTGTAACGTTACTTCATACAATTGGTTGGCCTTGCTGCCTTCAATTTTATGGAGTACTTTAACCAATATATCCGGTGTAATACTGTAATGTTACACCAGTAATATATGTTTAAATTACACCATTATATAAGAGAAAAAAAATTATTCTATAAAATTGGAGGCACCAATTTTATGGAATAACGTTACATATTTTTTTTACAGTGATATCCCGCTCTTTATAGAAACATCAGGCCATTTTAACTAGAACAAAATGAGCAATGAGTTCCATATAAATGCGAATTATATATTTCAAGCTTCACAGTTGTACCAGCAACTTAAATTAAATATATAGAGAATGAAAAGCAGTAGTATTCTTTCCTAATAAGTAATTTTCTGCGAGATCACTTGAGATTATTTTAAAAGGTACATTTAAAATCACAAATATGTGTATATATACAGCATTTTATTAATTTTCATATTCTGACACAATACTTGTTTAGATGTGTTTTAATTTAAATTAATACTGGGGAAAAAATTACACGACGCTCTTTTTTAAGGAGACACAGTACTTTTTAAACGACACCCATGGATGTTGTGTTTAGACAACCCTTTCTTGAGAAATTGCCTGATTATCGAATACTCATGGGAAACGTGAGGAACATAAAATTTAAGAGAGGTTTCAAAATAAAGATACCGAGGGCCAACAATTTCAGTTTTTTAAAACTCTAATGCATTTTTAATTATTATTATTTTAATATTAATATTATTATTTGAAAAAAAATGTTTAAGACAAGAGAAAATTCATAGTAGTTCAAGTACGAATTTGAATGTATTCAACTAATATGTTAACGAATAATATATTATCCTGATCACCTAATCAGAAATAGTGAGTGTAACTCAAGCTCCAAAACTATAAACACTTACAACAATTTTTTGAGATGATGGTAATAAAAGGCAAAGACAGGGGTCGTACATTTCTGGGAATTTTTCAGGACAAATATCAGTATTTATTTATAGAAACATACATCTAGCTTTAACGTACGAAATGACACTTTATTTTTAAGAAGATATTTTCTATGAGAAAATACTGATGCTGAAGATTTTCTTGGTCCTAAAATTTCAGGACATGTACGACCCCTGCAAAGAAAGTAGAACCCCTCTCTAAGATCTTTGCAAAAGGGGAAAAAAGCATAATGATATTGGAATTCTGTTATGCCACGTTTGGGAATAGTATTTCTAATACTCGTTAATTGTCAAACGTATACATACATTAAATATAAGATTCAATATTGTATACCCTCTAATTTCAGAGATTAATCGGATCTTTATCTTAAGGTGCTCTGAAAAATTAATAGATGAGTTTCAAAAGTAAACTTTCTCTGAAAGCAAGGTGCAATGTTGCGCTTCCTCTAGTTCTGGGGATTAATCGAACTCTAATCTTAGGATGCTCTGAAAATAAGTCTATGAGTTTTAAATGTGTACTTTTCCTGAATGAATGGAACTATGCAGTGCTTCCTCTGACTTCAGAGGTTAATCGAACCCAGATCTTATAAAATGCTCTGAAACATTCTTCTTGCTTAGCAAGAGCTCATCTTAATTTACAGCAGACGATATTGCGAAAAACGGAAAGGTCTGATCTTAAACAAGCATGTATACTTGCTACTTCTTCCGGTGTGATTCTTCTCTTTTACCAGTTCGCCAAGCGTAATCACAATTTGTATCGTGAAAGTATGTTTGACAAAAATTCTTAAAGTAAAAAAAAAAAAAATTAATTATTTAATTAATTAACTAACACACTGAAAATCATCTGTAATTACATGACTGTTGAAATTCGATATACCGAACTCCAGATTGGAAGTCGATAAATTTATTGGTGTAGCTTAAAATCGAAACCGTTCTTCTTAGTTATTTTTTTAAGCATTTCATTATGTCCTACATCGTTTATTGAGATTTTTTTCTAGCCTTCCCATCTTCGTTCAAAACGTTTTCACATCCAAAAAAAATTATTTTATTACAAGAGTCTTTAACAAAATTAAATAAAAGCAGAAATATTTTGAATATCAATTTGCCATAAAATTCTTTTTCTAGCACAATATCCGTCCTTAATCGAACTAGATGATGTCATCGAGCACCCATAATCGAACACCCATATTTTCTATAACAATAAACAATTCCAAGATGAAGCTGCCTTTCATCAATGTGAGAATCGTTTCATGTAACAATCGTTTGCACAGTTATCGAGAAATGACATTCGTAAAGACCCTATTATGGGATTCAATCGAGCTACCTTCATCTAGAAATTAGAGCATAGCTTAGAATCGAAACAGTTATTTATCTTAAAGGGGCTTATCTGATGAAGAAGAAAAAAGGTTAATCCCATATTATCCTGTAGGAAAATTATTTATTCTTCTTGTCAATTCAAATTTGGAAATTTCAATAGCATTCTTTTTCAGCACGTAGATAGGAAGGTCCTTTATCTCTTAATAAACTCAAAATTTTTATATAATTTTCCAGTCATAATTTACAAATGAGTAAAAAGTAATTTTTACACTTTTCGGCATTTTTCATATTTTACCACAAATTTTAAAATATTTCTAAAGCATTTATCGACGTAAAAAAAAAAAAAAAAAAGTTGAAATTTTTAAATTTGGACAAACAGGAAGGATAAGATAACACGGGATTCCACTCTTTTTTCTCTCATCAGATAAGTCCTCTTTAACTTTTCATTTTGCTTCTTTATTCACTATTTCATTATTTACTATATTATTTATTACGATTTTTTTTCCTAGCCCACTGTCTACATTTTCTCCTAAAAAAGTGCTTTTATTGCAAGAAATTTCGTCAAAATTAAATAAGATAGAATAGCAGAATTCTAACAATTAGTTCCAAGAATAATCATCTTTGCTGAAGTTAATTCCTGACGAAACATCCAAATCCAATGGAGGAACAAAACTAGATTTTACCAGCCCCTACCCGTCTATCCTTTAAAAATAGTTGCGAATGCTAGCTCTGTATCAGTTGGTATGTTAGGGCACTCTGAGTTGTTCGCTTACCTAGCTCAGGAGCTGCTCTTAATCTACAATAGATGATATCAATGAGCAACAACTATTTACATAACCTGACATCTATACTTACTACAATTACCACTTCTGAGATGGAGCTACCTTTCATCAATATGCCAAGCTTTCATCAGTGTGCCAACCTTTCATCGGTTCGCCAATCGTTTCTGTAGTCTCGATCGAAAAATGACGTTCAACAAAACCCCATATTGATGTAATTCATTAGAAATCTACCTTGGGAATCAGGGTATAGTTTAGTATCAACGAGCAACAGCTGAGTATATCTTAATCTGATATCTATACTTGCTACAATTACCACTTCTGAGATGGAGCTGCCTTTCATCAGTGTATCATAATTTTATCAGTTTGCCAGTAGTTTCTTCAGTCTCGATCGAGAAATGACGTTCGACAAAACCCCTATGGTTAGGATCCATTGGAGACATGTCTACCTTGGCAAGCAGGGTATAGCTTATAATTGAATCTGTACTTCCTCTTGAATTTTTCCTTTTGCTTCTTTGTCCAACGTTTCACTATTTCTACAAGTATTTACTGTTTTTTTTTTTTTTTTTTTTTTTTTTTTTTTTTTTTTTTTTCTAGCGAATATTTTCGTTTAAAACATTTCCACATTTTTTAATATTAATCTTAAACTGGTTTTTGTAGTCCATTGTAATATTTGTCTCAGGACTAAGGAGGTTATACTTGTTACAATTCCCACTTCCTAGACGAAGCTATATTTCATTAGTGTGCTAACCTTTCATCGGTTTTCTAATCGTTTCTACATTCACGATCGAGAAATGACATTCGACAAAACTCACTGTTGTTGGAATTCATTGGAGGAATCGCTACCGGGAAGCAGGGTATAACTTAGAATCGAAACTGTTCTTCTACTTAAGCTTTTCCTTTTGCTTCTTTGTGCAAAATTTTATTATTTCTACATGTATTTACTATTTTTTTTTTTCTAGCCGATATCTTCGTTAAAACATTTCCACATAAATAAAAAGCGAAAATCTTCCGCGAAATTAAATAAGATAGAATAGGAGAATTCTAAAAATCAATTCCAAGAATAATCATCTTTGCTAAAGTTAATACCTAACGTAACGTCCAAATCCAACGAAAGAACAAAACTGGATTTTACCAGCACCTACCCGTCAATCCTTTAAAAAGAGGTGCGAATCCCTACCAGTTCTGTGTCAATTGGGTATCTTAGAGCGCTCTGAGAAATTCGTTTTCGTAGCACAAGAGTCCTCTTAAATCTACAGCTCGTAAGACCTGCCACTTTATCAAGGCAGGGTTAAGGCCTTCTATAGATCTCGAAAAAGCTTTAATCTCACTCCAGAGATTTGCTTTCATCATAGCAGATTTACTTTTGCTGTAAAGCTGGAAATGTACGGCTATGCTTGTGAAGCCCCATGTCTCTTGCTTAAGGTTCCACGATCTCAGATTTTTTTTTCTATCCTCCGTACCCCTCCCCTGTTCCAACATAGGCACGAAAAAGGGAAGATTACGACCCACAATTCAATGCAAACAAAAGCATTTTTCGATTTCCGAGTCGTTTCAACTGTGCTTGGATGCTCTTTTAATTTTGTTTTATGTTTGTTCTCTTTTATTTTTTTATTTGGAATCGGAGGTTGGCTATCTTTCTTGGACGGAGAGACTGTTTGTTTTTCTGGGAATTGAAGTCCTCTGTAACAAGATCTACCACTTCAAGAGGGAAAACTATTTTGTTTTGAGCTTGTATAGAAAGAAATTTTTGGAAATGGGAGATATGGGTAAAGACTTGTTTTAAAATTGTTATTTATATGAGGAAGTAAAGTTGTAGTTCATTTCTTGATGGAGTTTATATACTATTTTCATAAATAGATAGAAGTAGTTTTTAATGGCGGATTTAAACTATCTAATTTAGTCTGTATGATGTTAAAATAATATAAAAAAAGGAAATTCATTATAAAATTAAAAAAAAAAGTAATTTAAAAATTAATTGTCATTTATATAAGAAAATACTGTTGTAGCTCATTTCTCCTTCAAGTAGTATATGTACGATTTTCATAAGTTGATAGAAGTAAGGGTTTTATAGTAGGTTCAAACAATCACGTTAACTCTGCATCATGTTAATTTGATAAAAATAGAAAAAAACAATTTATAAAATTTAAAAAATATATTTATTTTAAAATTAATTATGATTTAAATAAGGAAGTACAGTTGTAGCTCATTTTTTCATCAAGATTACGTACGATTTTCGTAAGCAGATAAAAGTAGGTTTTTTATGGAAGATTTAAAAAGAAACAATCAAATTAAGTCATTAAATTAATATAAGTAAAATGAAATTTATTATAAAAATTTAGAAAAAATAATTGTTATTTACATAAGGAATTAAGCACAGCTGTAGTTCATTTCTATATCAAGTATATATACGATTTTTCTAAATAGATAGAAGTAGGATTTTTATTATAGATTTAAACAATGAAATTTAGACTGCATGATGTTAAATTAATATACATACAATGACATTTATTATAAAATTTAAATTATATATTTATTTAAAAAATTAATTGTCATTTATGTAAGGTAGTACAGTTGTAGTTGACATCGTCACCAAGTATAAATGTGTGCGGTTTTCTTAACTAGATTGAAATAGGTTTCTTATGGAAGATTGAAACCATCAAGTTTAGTCTGCATGAGATTAAATTACTATAACTAACAAGCAATTTATCATAAAAAAAAATCCACTATGCATAAAAATTCATATTTTAAATTTATTAAAATCTTCACAGCCTTGAATGCGTATGTGAACCTTTCGTTTTTTGTAATTATAATTACTGTCAATAATAAAAAGAACAAGAATTTTATAATAACTTATTAACAAGAGAACTAAAAAATTTATGGTTTATCTGCACTAATATTCTTATTTCCGATGTACAGTTAGAGATACACCGTGAAGTAATTTTTCGGCAGTGAGTGATGTTGGATTATTTGTACAAATCGTTAATATATTATAAAACAAATATCAGATATATTAAATATATTAACTTTTAATAATTTGTAGAAATGTAAGAACGAAATTTATTGCTAGTTTTATTTTTATTTTATAAGAATTAATTTCACTCATAAATTACCATTAGCGCTCAGGGGCCACAAATGTGGACATTTCTTTTTCTTGTGCGTGTGTGTGTAAATTTTTATTGTTTTTCCTTTCTTCTTTTCTTTTTTTTTTTTTTTGATTATTCGTTGCTTTTTGATTGTTTATTTAAAAAAATTCTATTAATGTAAAATGAAAAAAATTACAAAGAACAAAAAAATTTTTTTACCATAAAAAATTGTTCTTGAAGATGTTAATTACACTGTTAAAAAATGCAAATATTTCATAATGTACGAAAACGTAATATAACGATAAACGGCGATGTACAATAACCTTTTTTCAAGTTACGCATAATTCACAAGAGCATTTTTAATTTAGAGACTTCAGCAACAATATTTTCGATATTAAAAATAATAATAGTAAAATATTAAAAAAAAAATCATGAAAATAAACTTTTTTTTCACTGTCGCTGATTCTGGACCGTATGAATACATCTGTTACCGAGTAATGAATACAAACAAATTAAAAGGAAAATAGAAGTTAAGGAACATTGCTTATTTGGCAATAATAAAAATCATCATTTACCGAAATTACACAAAACAAATACAGAACGCAACACAGCAACCTTCTCTTGTCTTATATGTGATGCTGCATAATCTTCTGAAAAATAAACATTGATTCAATGAAACTTCGATATCATTGAATTTATTCAGAATCTTCGAGACATTGATTATAATTTAAAGTCTGAAACATCGATATTTCTGAATTTAATCAGCATCTTTGAAACATTAATTGTTATTAAAAGCTTCAAGCTTCGATAGCATTGAATTCCTCCAAAATCTTTGAGACATCGGTTCAAACTAAAAGTCTAAACCTCTGATATCAATGAATTTATTTAGCATTTTAGAGACACTGATTAATTAAATCAGCAGCATCGTCAACGCTGCTGAAATTTTCTCTTTGAAGTTTTGTTATTTGTTCTCTAATCCGTAATAACCATAATAATAACTAATCAGTGATTTAAATAATAGTCTTTGTAAAAATCACCATAAAATAGAAAATAAAACAAGACACGTTTCGAGCTAAAACATACAGCTCGTCATCAGCTGCAGCAGACACGTGTCCGTAAAAGCACACGATCAAAGTTGTATTGGTTTAGCTCGAAATACGTCCTGCTTTGTTTTTTATTTTACAGTGATTTTTACAAAATCTATTATTTAAATTATTAATTAGCTCCAGTGTGTTCGGTGATTTTTCGCAATAACTAATTAGTTAGAAATTGCAAATAGATTTTATTTTACTAGATTAATTTTTGACACATTTAATCAATTGGTAAATAAATAATTCCAATTGTAAATTTTCAAAAGGAGATGTCTTGTCTTTGTCCGGGATGGCTCAGTTTTATTTTATTGACATTTTCCATTCTGTTTATAAATAACCTTTTATGCTTAATGTTAATAATACTATTCTAACAATACAGAGCACGATAAAAATAGACGTAGCGTGGTATATTTTTAATTAAAAATAATGTACACTGCTAGAAATATGCAGCATTTGCTGCATATAGTCACTCCCTTGCTTTTATAGAAAATGGTTAATAGACTATATTATGGAGTTTCTCATTGGTCACAATAGAGATACTCTATAAAAGCAGTGGAATGACTATATAGCAATAGCTGCTGATTTTTAACAATGTATTCTAGATTTTTTAATGCTTTTTTATTTATTGTGTGTTAAAAAAAAAAAAAAAAAAAAAAAGTTACTTAAAAGTAGAAAAAATATGTTTTGTCAAACTATTGCTAAATTGTTGATTTTGCTTTCCATATAATATGAATATTTAAAGATGAGTTCTTATTCTTTTATCATAACCAAAGGATTTAAAGTCAAAAGTCCACTGGAGTTAGAAAAGTTTTATGGCATCAAAACTCTCGCACTCATCAGTTCGACAAAAGAAGTAATTAGCAGAAAATTATTATGACATTTAAAAATTATATCACATGTGATTAAATTAAAAATGCTTACGTTCTATTCTATTATTGCCATTGCATCATCAGAGCCAGATTATGGCGTGGGCAAACTTCCACCACTATTTTCGAATACTAATTTCTGCTTTATCTTTGACGGACATTCTGTTTTTAAATAAGGCGATGATTACGATTCAAAAATAGCAGCGAAAATTTGTTCCTGAGGCAATTATATATATATTTTTCATCATATTCAGTTTCAGTATTTATAATGGCTGAATGAAGCGACATAAACATGTGGCTTCCTTCTATCGTCTTGAGAAATTTGTCAGATATATCTATACCAGTGTTGTAGTCGTAAAAAAAGCAGAGATTATACGGTATAGATAGAGGATTACTTCTATGTTATGAACGTCCATACTTAGGGTATACGCTAATGCTTTATTTGAGAACCGAGGGTATACGGAGCTTCTTAGAAAATCCAGAAGGTATACGAGGTATACCCCGGTATACCCTCCACTACATCTCTGATCTATACTTTAATTATTCTTTTGAAAAATTAATTTAAAATTCCAGCAGGAATTTTCAGTTTTCCCAACGCCCCTAGGGCTGAAACCCGACTTAAAAAGACGTCTTCCTCAAACCCAACACACGTAACGCCATAACTTTTGCCTTATTGCGGTTTCTGCAGGGGCGCAAGGATTAAGCCAGGGGCGCTCACTCCGGGGGTTTACAAGGAAGGGGGGGGGGAGCCCTCGATGATCAAGTTTATTCGCTGGAATAATCGTCATCTAAATGCATCACGTAAGCGGACCATAAAAAGCGAAATTCTCTTCTCTGAAGCCATAAAGTTTGGCGTCATTTTAGGGTTGCTCTTTTCATAAAATAATGAGAGGAATCAATCGCCAATGTTCGGGAAGATGTTTCTGTCTTAAAGTATCAATGTAATTCGTAAATGAGTGGAAAGGATTTCCAAGGGAATAAGGGTCGTGAAGTTAATTCTAAGTTTTAGTAATTGTCAAAAGTTATCACGAGTCTGTTGCGAAAGAAAGTTAGAAGCACACTCTGTGCGCGATCAGAGATATAATTATTTTTCAGTAATATTAAGTCCATAAAAAATGTAAATTTATTTCGATTTTTCGCTGTTGTTGTTTTTATTAATATATACATATATATATATTAATAGAATATAAATATAAGTACAGGGTGAGTCATAAATATCGAAACAATAGGCTATCTCCTTAAATATTGCCCTTAGACCCATACTTCCAATTGCAAAAATTCATAAAAAAATGTGAAATTTTTGATAAGATAAATTGCGACTCCACGGGGGGTCTAGTTGAAAAGTTACGAAAATTAAATTTTTATACGGCCCCCGTAGGACAAAAATTCCAACTAGGAAAACTTTCCTTATTCAGTCCTGAATAAGACACAAAAAGTTGCATCTTCATATCTCCAAAATTCGCAAAGTTATAGCCGTTTAAAAAATTCATCAGGTTTTAAGGGATTAGACACAAATTGAAAAGCGCGCAATTCAAAAAACAATGTTACTTTAACAGTTCTAGAAAACGCGTAAAAAATATATTTCTTGAGTTAGAATTTTGATTTTTTTTTCTTTTTTTGTGATGGTTAGCATTATAATTTACTAAGAAAATCACATTCTAAAATTTCTCATACAATTTATAAAAGTTTCATGTGGTTAGTACTGGTTTAAATGGGACAATCAAAAATCGTTATAACTCGTAACATTATTTATCGGATTTCAATTTCTTTCCATTTAATTAAAGATGAAAATCTGATTTTAGTTTTGTTCCAAGGTTTTTTTATATTAATTTTAAAATTATTAAAAATATTTATTGAAAAAAATAATATAACTTAAAAAAAAAATCATATTTTCAAAAACAAACATTTTTTCAAAAGTAAACATTTTTTTCAAATTTGCCGAAACAAAACTAATGTAAAAAAATAAAAAATGACGTGTTTCAAGTTCTTTTTTCTTTTAAAAATTCTTAACATTTAATAATTTAAAGACAAGAAATAGAGGATAAAAAATTCATTATGCAGAAAAACGAAGTGTATTGTTTAAATGTCCGTCAGTTATTTAAAAAAAGGCTTTTTCTAAGATGCAGATTAAGTCTTTTTTTTTTTTTTCTTTTTAAATTTACCTCTGACAACTTCAGGCTTTTTATCGTCCTCCAGAAGATGTTAAAAAATCTGGATTCTGGGCCCAGGTAGTGCCAGGACCGAGATGATACTTTTTTCGGAAGACCCGCCAGGCCGGGCCTAGCGTACTTTTCATAAAGGAGGGGACTACTTCCTTCAACTTAGGTGCACTCTGGATGCTGATTAGGTGCTTTTCAAACCCGGTCTCGACAAAATCCGTATTAAAATCACTGTCTCTGACTGACTTAATACGTACATAAAATAAATAAAATTCGGCTCAATCAAATTTTTTTACGAAAAACATATAGATTTTAAAACTTTTATTTTACAAAAAAAAAAAAAAAAAAAAAACCTTTAAAATTTATTTTTTTAAATAGATTATTCAAAGTCCAAAAAAATTAAATACAATAAAACCAGTGAAAAAAAATCGGCCTATGACGGAATTCTGTCTTAAACGAAAAATATGTTGATCCATGCAAAATAAATGCAATAGTACCTGAAAAGAAAATAAGCTCCAATTACATCTTCTAGGGAGAGCATCTGTCTATAACGTATTTTTTCTTTCCTATGTGATTCCGTCTTAAAAATTTTAGTGTATAACATTTTTCAGAGTCTCCAACGCATGGGATATGGATTAACGATATTAAAATATAAGTGAAACATTTACATATAAATAGAGATTCATTGATAAAATAAATATATTACAGCCTTTGGCGCTTCTTTAGTAATAAAAAGTATAAATATAAAAAACGAAAAGCTATAAAAGAATTTTTTGGCCAGAACTCCTCCATATGAAACATTTTTTTTCCACGCCGAATTAAAAAACTATGTAGAAATTTGCGACTGAACCGGGCTATGATTTAAACTATTTTCCAGACCGGTCCGGGTTATGATGTTGACATTTTTTCAGGCCACGCCGAACTTTTCCCCCTATGGGTCGGTTTGAGACTTGACCTAGATATTTTGACCCGGGCAGACGTCTGGTATACCAATTTAACGTAAAAACTATACGCTGCTATTTTATGTTTAAAGAAAAAACGCTATCTTAAACCGATTTTTATCAGTTTGCAATTTGTGAATGTTCCCTAACAAGCGTTGAATCACAGAGAAGAAATCACAGTTTAGAGGCAGGGAAAAGTGGTGTAAGTCAGGAATTTTTGAGAATTTTGGGATTTAATATCTCTGTGGGATTTTTAGATACGGAGGTGAAATTTGTTTTGTTCAATTTAGGAATGGATAAGGAATAATTTCCTAATTGGGAATTTTGACCTACGGGGGCCGTATAAAAATTTAATTTTCGTATTTTTTCAAATAGACCCGCCATAGAGTTGGAACTTATCTTATCAGAAATTTCACCTTTTTTTATGAATTTTTGCAATTGGAAGTATGGGTCTAGGGGCAATATTTGAGGAGATATCCTATTGTTTCGATATTTATGACTCACCCTGCATATACATATAAATCTATGAGTATTCAGTCAACAGTTCGTAGAAAGATGTTTATATCTGGAAACGGCTGCAAAGAGAACAAATCAGAAATTGCATGTCAAATGTAACAAATGAAGTGCGTTTGTACTATAACGAAATTTTAAAAGTATTCAGATCTTGGTGTAATAATATACAATATTTCGGATAGAGTATTGTATCTAAAATCCTTAACTTGCAGTAAACCTCAACAATGTATCTCAATTTCATAAAATGTGTAAGAGTTTAGTAGTATTAAAACGCTTTCCCTCTATGTCATTATGTAATAGAATACTTTTGTGTAGCCCTGTAAATTAATAAAAAATATTCTTTGCACCGCATGTTGTGCAGAATATATTTTTAGTGTATACTGCATAGATGCATATCAGTTTTATAATACTCGAAAAAATGTAACATCATTAAAATCCACTTAAAAGTATTTTTTTTACCATTGATCGTAATGTAAAGGGACATTTTTGATAGTTCCTGTAGTAAAGCTATGCATCCGATTTTCATAAAATTTTAAATTACTCTCCAAAATTGCGTATCAATTATATATTTTAAATTTCAAACCATTCGATTGGGTAGTTTTTGCTCTATTATATGGGAACAGATGGACGGACAAACTGACGGACTGAACGACGACTGTAGATGCTACATATTTACATAATTACGGATGCAAATAATAAGGGTCATGAAGTTAATTCTCAGCTTTATAAATTATCAAAAATTTGCACGAGTCTTTTATAGAAGAAAGTTAGTCGCAGACTTAAAGCACCAACATAGAAATTATAATTTTTCGGATAGTTTTTTGTCTGCAAAAATTAAAATTTAGTTTTGACAGTTATTATTATTATTTTTAAATGTTTCGATTAAAAAAAATATACATATCCAATCATGAATGTATGAAAACATATTTCAGTTTTTAAGTATTGGGGGGGCTCTGCCTCCTAAGAATTATGCTTGCCAACCCGTATTCAGACACCGCAGATTTTATTTGGTCTGCCCTAAACAAATTACTGAAAACTGAATTATAACTAAACGATTAGTGGCGATGAAACGGATTCCTGTAATCGGATTTTCATTCACTCTCTTTGACTGGAAAGAGGGTGGGTAAGGTGGAATCAACTGCTTTCGAAATAAAAAAAGACTCTATTCGCGATTAATTAAATAACATCAATTAAACATACGAAAAAAAGCTTTTATAGAATACTAAGTAAACGATAGTGCTGCCTTCAAAAATTTTATAACGACGCTATAACAATTATTTTTTTAAAAAGAACAATTTAAATAAATCATTTTAAATAGGACGTAGTTTTCATCGAAGTTTTATTTTTCATGATTCACGTGAAAATATACTTTCTAGTATGTGTGTGAACACCATCTCGTAAAATGAAATACATCTTTCATGTAAATGTATTTTTAAAATGAAACTGTTTGCCAATATTGTTATTTGGGCATTTTAATTATGATGTAATGTTCTTCATTTACTGTTTTTAACACATAATTAAATACTATTTAAAAAAAAAATTATTTCTCTTTATAATAGCCACATGTGAACAGCCACATGTGTTTTTTCAGAAAACAGTGTCAAAGTGGACGTTTTGAACCGAATTTTAATGTGGAAGAAGAAGAATCACTCAAACAGATGTAGAAAACGTGTTAGTCACGTGACTGAATTTGCTTATAATTCAATAGGTAATTTATTGATTAAACATGGAAAATTCCATTTGATTCCAAATCGCTTCCATAGTCAGGTTTTCCAATTTTATGTCTTTCTGTTAAAAAATGAATTTGTAAATGTGTCAAAACGTTGCAGTGCATTTGTAAATGTGTGCACTTGTTGGGCAGAACAGTTGCGAACAGACCTATTTGTTTTTATTATTATTAGAATAGTGAGATACGCAATGTAAGTAGGGGAGAGTGGGGATACTTGAGCCAACCCTATTATCTCTACAGTTGGTTAATTTTTCTTTCTAAAACTGGCAATATGGTAAAATATTTATAGTTCTGAACATGTAAAAAAGAAATCACATATCTTCGTACCATTTTGAAAGTATGGTGATTAATAGTTGCTTTTCTCTATCAGAAGTAAATATTTAGGTGCATAGTTTTTTATTTTTTTGTAATCAAAGTTTTGTTTAAAGTTGCAACAATATAAATAAATTTAATAAGTATAATTTCAATTGTATTTTGAATCTAAAATAGTTCAAATAGCTGCATGCTTTTCTTTGTAAAATTCTGATAAACAAACATAGTGGTAATGGAGATACTTGAGCCAGTGAGATTGGGGATACTTGAGCCATGGCTCAACCATCACCAATAGGAAATTAGACATGGATGAAACAAACAAAGAATAAAATTACGCTCTTATATTCACTAATAAATGTTTTTCTGAATAAAAGGGAGATTATATTTTTTCTTAAAAAAATTATTAAAAATGTATATTTTTTTTATGAAAATATCCATTTTATTTTTCATTTTGACTAACAAAATAGTCTGTTTAGATAAATGTAAACAAAATTTACAATTTAACTTTTATTACATTAAAATAACTTTTTTAAATTGTTTTACAGGCTCTGTAGTTTGTCTGTAGTACTTTAATTAGTTAAGTCCAACATATTAAAATATTTATTTTTAATATAATATACTAAGATTAATATTTTACATTAAATTGCAACCTCTGTTACTGTAACTTTTTTTGAAAGAAAGTTGAAGAAGAATTGGTAAAAGCGAACTCAAAAAACAATAAAAGCAACAAAAATCACAGTTCAAACTTGCCTGCATGAAGTCAAAGGTGAAGATAAAATCTTTTCCTGTGAAATCAAAAAAGTGTTTGAAAGAGTGGAATGATACATCTGGCTCAGAATCCGACAGCTACTCAAATCAAAGCATGAGTTCGACAATATCATTAGATAAAAATTCTGTCAATGCTGATTATGATATTAACAGAAAACCTTCTATTAATGATTGATTACTAGTAAAATATGACTGAAAGAAAACTGCAAAAAGATTTGTTGGACAAGTGCTTAAAATTTGAAAAGATGAATTGAAAATTAAATTTGCTCAAAGAATTGCAGATTCGAAATTTAATTGGCTCCCAACTGAGAATGTTGCTACCATCGATATAACTCAAGTTGAAATGATCCTTCGACCACCAGTTATAACGACAAAAAATGATCGTATTACTAGCTTTATTTTCTCAATCGGTTTTGAAGGACTTTATGTATCATAATTTATCCTTCTGTGAAATATTTTTGCAAAAATAAAGCGAAAAAATTACTTTTGTAGGTATTTTTCCGTACTCGCTCAAGTATCCCTTCACCATGGCTCAAGTATCCCTTCACCATGGCTCAAGTATCCCCCTCATGGGGATACTTGAGTCACGATGTACGACAAGATTTAGTAAAATAGCTCAAAATTAATTCAAAGTGGTTTTAAGTTGAAGAAAAAATATCAAATTTTCATTTTCAATATTTTATTTTGTTCTAAGAAATTATAAAAAATTTCAAAAAAAAAATTAAAATTTAAAAAGTGGTTTAGTATCTTCATCTTCCCCTATGTGAAAAGAATTTCTGAGAAAATAAATGTTGTGAAGTTAATTCAATTTTTAGCAATTATCAAAAATTATTATGATTCTTATGAAAGAAATTAAGAAACAGGTTTATTCACGAATATTGATGTACTTCTTCAGATAGTTTTTATTCTATACAAAATGTAAATTGATCTTGACATACTGTTATGCTTACGAAAAAAATATTGTCTCTATACATATATACATAAATCTATATATCTAAATAATACTGGGTTCATATGGGTCCTAGAATTTCAAGATCAGGAAATTCTTCTATACTAGTATTTTCTTATAGAAAATTTAATTTTAAATAAGACGAAATTTTGCGCGATCGAACTAGGTTTATTTTTTTTTACAAAAAAATAAAAATAAATAAATAAAAATAAAATAAATAAATAAATGCTGTTATTTGATCTGGAAAATCAGGAAAAGTAACGGTATCCGTGCAAATCCTGTAATATAATATTCGGTCATCAATGTATGGGAAGATGTTTCTGTTTTTAAATATACGTACGTAAATAGAAAAGATTTTTAAGGAAATGAGAGATGATAAGAGATTTTTGAAATAATTTTATCTTATTTTTTTAGATACAAGAAAATTAAAATGTTAGAAAAGGATTTCATGCACGAGCATAGAAATAATTATTTTTTCAGGTAATTTTTATGCTACTAATTCAAAAAAATAATAAATTGAGCTTGAGTAATTTTTGATTGTTCAATCAATTATTTAAAAACTTTAAGCTTCAATTATCTAAAATTATTTTAAGTTTTATTATCATCACTGAAAACAAAGAAATTTAGAACTGATCTGTAAAAGTTATTTGAATATAAATAAATAATATATATAGTTATATATAAAAACAACTTGCACTTAGTATATAAAAAATTGTTTAGAAAATATAGAAAAAATAAGAAAAAACAATGCAGTTCAAAATTTACTTTTACATATGAAAGTAGATCATTTTTAAAACTACGAAAAGCCTTGTATACAGAAACATTTTGTAAAAATAGAAAACTTAAGAAAAAAAAAATGAATAATTAAATTTGCTGTATCACAAATTATGTTGCAAAAACGGCAATTTGTTTTGTATTTTCAGGAGATAGATTTTTATTATGGTAAATTTGACCTCCATCAGAAAAAATTCATTTATTGTAAACACTGCTTGAAAGCGCAAAATAAGAATTTTTTACAAGCTTGTAAGGATGCAACCGCTGTGACCCAAAAGGCTCGTTTTCACCTCTAAAATTTTGTAGTTTTCTTTGCCTTATTAAATCTTTGAAGCTTTTCCATTAAATAAGTTAAGAAATACTGTTAAAATTTAGTGGTATGAAACAGTCATTTCTGGCACAGCGCTTGCATATCTGAGCTTGATTAAAATGAGAAAGTTTTACTATATGATTTTTTTTCTCCATGCAAACAGACTGTTTATTTTACACAATAACTCCCCTATTGCGAAAGTTTATCTCTTTGTCTACTGTTTTTTCATATATTTATTTCCAATCTAGTTTTAATGTCACATTATTATCCAATTCATTTTCAATCTCATCAATAATAATAATAATAATAATAATAATAATAATAATAATAATAATAATAATAATAATAATTCTGTGTTTTCTCATTTGAGTAATCTACATAGACAAACCCAAGTATTGTTTTCACGCTGTATTTTTATTGGTGAATTTTGAAGATTGGTCTTCATGCAGAATGGCTACAAAAATTGTAAAATAAATAAATAAATGAAAAATCCCCCATATTTTCATCTGCCTATTAGATTTCTCTTATTTCTTTTCTATACAGTATTTTTTAATGTATGCTGCTTCCACGTGTAACACACTTATCTAGTTTGCTAATATCTCATTTGGGGGGGGAAAATAGTGAGAAACAAAAATTCGTTTCCATTATTGACTTAAATATTGCACATTTGTTAATGAATCAGTCGCATTGGCAAAGTAAAAGCGCAAATATTTTCCCATGTATACAAATTTCCCTGATTTTAGAGTATTTTTACAAAATTCTCTGATTTTTCCAGATTGATTAACTCTTTGATTTTTTACCGATTTTCAGAATCTGTAGTCACTCCTTTATGTTACAGTTATGCAACTTTATTTTTAAACCTTTTTTAATTTCATATTTATATTTTTTTAGTGAAAAGTTACAATTTAAGGGTGTTCGGGATACATTTTAAAATTACATTTATTTGCTAAAATAAAAATTCTAATTTTTTTTCAGAATTTTTTTAAATAAAAATTCAAAATTTAAAATTTTTGAAAAAACTGGTGTAACTTAAATTCGTTATAACTTGAAATATTATTTGTAGAATTACAATTTTTTATCAGTCTAATAAGTAAAAAAACATAAATTTTAATTTTAATTCAGCATTTAAAAAAATATTTATTTAAATAAAAATTAAAAGTATTTAAAGAAAAAATTTATGAAAAAATTATGTTATTAAAAAAATCATATTTTTAAAAGTAAATATTTTTTTAAATTTCCTAAATGAAAATTAGAGTAAAAAAAATTTGAAAAAGACATGTTCCAAGTTTGAAATCTTTATCTTTAACGGTTCCTGACTTATAACAATTTAAATATGCGAAATGGGAAAAAACACATAATTAAGTTCCGCATTTTCCCCAAAACACGTTTTCATGACAACCATTGGTTTAAAGCTAAATTCTGAAATCGATTTGAAAAGGAAAAAATCGATATTTCTTGTTCCAGCTAAGACAGAAACATTTTTAAACGTAATTTTAAGCCAAAAAAAGAAAAAAGAAAAAAAAAAAAAAAAAAAAAAAAGAAAAAAAGAAAAAAGAGAAAGAGAAAAAAACGAAAATTTTAATGCAATATTTATTTATTTATTTATTTGAAAATGTGAAGATTGTTGTGTCCCGGACCCCTTAAATCGAGGAGGATCAATAGCAGTTGCTGGAAAATAATGAAAATTTTCGTGGATTTTGATTTTAGTAGAATTCTGTTGATTCTCATTTGCCATGTTTTCATTTTTCACAAATGTGAATCCTTTTTCTAATGTACTTTTTAATGCCCCTTCAACGAAAATAATTAAAACTTTCTTTAAAAAAAAAAAAAAAAAAAAAGGAAAAAGGAAAAAGAGAAAGAGAAAGAGAAAAAAAACGAAAATTTTAATGCAATATTTATTTATTTATTTATTTGAAAATGTGAAGATTGTTGTGTTCCGGAGCCACTTAAATCGAGGAGGATCAATAGTAGTTGCGAGAAAATAATGAAAATTTTCGTGGATTTTGATTTTTGTAGAATCCTGTTGATTCTCATTTGCCATGTTTTCATTTTTCACAAATGTGAATCCTTTTTCTAATGTACTTTTTAATGCCCCTTCAACGAAAATAATTAAATAGTTGTGTTTTAATTTTAGATACATTGCGTTTAATATGATCTATTCGTTTCAGCTCATCATTATTAGGATTATTATTCATGGCAATAGCAATTTCCTTACACTTTCCAGTAATTGCCACCGATCTGTGGTTAATTTTTTCAACCCACTTTATGATGCATAAAGGCAAATAGATCGCTTTAATTCATGCAATCTTTTCAACATATTATATTTTGAGTTTCATTTGGTTAATTACAGCTAACTACTCTTATGATTAATAGTCTTGGATATATAGACAAAGGTACCTCAACATTTTCAAAACTTGAGTATGCTACTATGGTATGGTTAAAATGTACCATAATATTTTTAGCAATAGCTAACATTTCAGATTTCAAGCATGCTGGGATGATGAACAGATCTCACTATAATCAGTATATTGTGAATAGTCAAGCTACACTTTTAACATCAGCCTTTTGTAACATTCAATGGGTTGTCGCAGAAATCAGCAACTATTTTTGATCGACAGATTTTTCAGGTATGCAGGATGAGATAAATTGAGTAATCAGTTTTAACTTCACATTGGTTCATTTGATTTTTTATGTATCATTATTTTTCCATTTTTTAAAAATAATGTTACTGTTTTAAAATTTGTGAATCTTCAAAAACGGCCATTAAAAGTATCATAATTAAATTAAAAAAGTTATTAGTTAATTGGAATTTTTTAAGATAATTAAAAAAATATATGATTACATGCTCAAGAAATATGCTTACATTTTTATACACATAGACAGAGAGACATGTTGCTCTTAAACTTATTTCATATGCGTATTCATAGTTCTTTCTTATACACAATTACTCATCCCTAGTACTCGGCCTTGGTACTCGTCTACTCAGCCAAAGATTCTTGATACATCCATAATTACATTTTTTGAAATTACTTGAACTTTTTAAAATATTTTATGAGGTCAATATTAAAACGGAGTTATGTGGTGAAGGTATAGAAAAGTTAATGAATTTATGTTTATAAGCAAAAGAAATCATTAAGAGACATTTTAAATATTAAAAAATACAATTATTAATTTTTGTTCATTTAAAAATGAAAACAAATAGTTTTATAACCTGCTTCTTTATACATAAATAATTGTCCCTGAAACAAAAAAATTAGCTTTCAAGTATTTCCACGAAAAGCAAATGCTTAAGAATTGCAAAACAAACTCCGTATTTAACAGTACCCTTATGCACAGATCCTGTCAAGTTTTTCACGTGTAATAATTATTATTTCCTCAATGATACGCCATCAGATAGAGCTTCTCTTCAAGGTACTAGCTGGAGAACAAGCCCTTTGGATCGGTCGATAGCCCAGGCAATTGCGGCCGCCCCATCCCGACTAAATCCCTCTTTAAGCCCCCCTGGGCCATTACGGAAAACGCAGGGGGATGGAGAGACAGGGCTACATTCCCCTCCATTTCCAATCAGAGGGGGTGGGTTGCAAGGATGTGAGAGCTGGTGCACTGAGATCGCACGTCGGTTTCAGGAAATAATTGCATGTACTTATATAGGTATATTCTAAAGCAGATAGTTCGTCCCTGGAGATCTAGTACCACGAAACTATGCAATATGGTAAGCTGAATAATTAAGGACTATAGTTATATATTTGGTCTAATTTGGCAAACTCTTGAGTAGGCTCAGGTCCGAGACACCAGATTTCCAGAACCAGTAGATATGAATCTTAGAATTTAGTTTTACCAACAAGTAGAAATAAAACAATTTATTAACGTAATTAAACTGATACTGCGCTGAACATTTGGTTTTAGTAGTTAATACTATATTAATTATCTCATGGGAAATTATTTCAAATAATTAATTATTGGTTTGTCATTACTGGATTAATTTACATATTGGAATGTAGTAGAATGGAATGCAGGAATATGACGCAGCACGTCACAATTGTACAAAATTGGAGATATCCATATAATCGGTGTATTTTAAAGATATAAATAATTCATATGCGATCCATTAGATCTTTCATGGTATGATTCACACTGTAAAAAGAAATCCAGTGAAAAAACAGGAAATATACTGACAGCAAAGTCGCCATGTAGTCCGTTTTTTCACAAAACTTTCGTTTTGATATTCTTCTGCTTTCAAGATTAAAATTTCTGTTTATTATTGCTGTAATCAGCAAAAACGCAAAAAAAAAAAAAAAAAATTGTGCTAGTTATATATACTATACATAGCTGCCGACGTTTACGCATTTTTGCTACCACTAAAATTGTACAGAGATTTTCCATTTGCTTAATCGTAAGATTTCGACGATTGAATAAGAAAATAGTTACCATAAAATTTTTGTGGTAGGAAAAATGCGTAAAATTTGGTATACTGAAGTACACTTATACGGAACAGGTACTGACATTGCATTTAGCATACTATCACACTCGATTTTTACCGCTTTGCTTTCCTATTGGGATTCGAATTTCAATACTCGCCATTAAAAAGGGAATTTTCTGTTCTCTTGAACACACACACATATTTGGCTGATCCAATGACTTGTTATATGACAAAAACATACATAAAAATTAACTGAATATTCTCCATTATATCTTAGTTGAAAAGGTACAGTACTTCCATTTTGATTTCCTCCTATTTTCAATATGAAATTGTACCACTATTCACGATTGAAATTTCTGTTTCCAGTGGCTATATTTGTGACTAATAGTACAGCATTTAAAAAAAATCTTTGCAATAATTATTTGTACTGATGTATATATATACAAAACAGATATTTCTAATGCACACAATCACATTCGTTTTTTATCGCCTTGCTTTTTCTTCGGATTCGAACCTTAGTATACTAACCATTAGAGGAGGAATGTTTTGTCTTCTGCACTGCACTTGGCTATATCAATCAAGTTATTACAGACCAAAACACCAATAAAAATTAACTCAATATTTTCTGTTTTCTCTCAATTGAAAAGAAAAAAAAACTTCGTTTCGGTATCCTTCTCGTTTTCAACATGTAATTTTACTCTTATTCAAAACGAAAATTTCTGTTTGTATTAGCTGTAATTATGAGCAACAATGCAATATATAAAAAAATCTTTGTACTAATTATATATACTGGTGTATATTTATACGAAACAGGTACTGAAACTGCATTCTGCATGCTATCACAAACGTTTATTACGGCTTTGCTTTGCTTGGGATTTGAACTTTAGCACTTGCCATTTGAGGAGGAATACCATACCTTCTTCATCGTACTTAGCTAATCCAACAAGTAGTTATATAGGCCAAAACCACCAATAAGAATTAACTGAATATTTTCCGTTTTCTCTCAATTGAAAAAGAATATAATATTTTGTCTGGCTTAGAAGGAGCATTTTTGCTTTTAAGATTCAACGAGTAAGGATAAAGAACTCTAGTACACAGCATTTTTAAAGCAGGTGGATTCATCCTTAAGTTTACTTTAATCTGCAATCGAAAATAAAATAATTTATTAATATAGTTAAAACAAAACCAATTTTCTTCATATACTTATTTTTTTTCTTCTATACTAATTTGTGAACTGTTGAAGAAAAGATATGGATTC
The DNA here is from genome assembly GCA_964019185.1 of Maratus speculifer. Lineage (NCBI taxonomy): Eukaryota > Metazoa > Arthropoda > Arachnida > Araneae > Salticidae > Maratus > Maratus speculifer. The sequence goes on along the minus strand of CAXHSM010001456.1, from coordinate 7,126 downwards.
CTTTATTTGATTTTCTAGGAAACTAGATGACATAAATTAAATACCTTAAAACTTTTCTAAAGGAAACTAATCGTGTATAATGCCTTTAAAGAGTCTTCAAGCAAAAGACAATAAAAGTGGTAATAAACAGACATCGATTATATTATATTTACAAAATGATGTAGAAAAAAGACTGTCAACGATATTGTAAGTGTAAGAGGACTTGCTTACTACAACGTTGTGGTTATTGAGGTTGTGGCTAGAACGTGTGTTACTATTGTGGCTAAACGTGTGAATGGGAATTACAATAACATCGCATCAAGATGAGGAAGACGAGCTAGGCCTTGAAACCGAGCTGGAGATGGATTGCCCACCCAGTGAACACATGGACGGAGCAAGCCATTACACAAGGTACCAAGTATATACCAATAAAAAAACCATTTTATTTATAATATTGGTAGTAATAAAAACATCCACAAATTCACCGTTTTAACCATTTAAAAAAGTATACCAATGAATTTTAAAAAAGTAGGCGTGAAATAATATTGTACAACAGAACTTTCCGGTTGACTTAATATAATTTCAGTTGCTTCAAACGTGCTAAATAGCGGCGTGTATATAAAGACAGCAAGTAAAATACAGGGCTTACAAAAGTATTCATTTATGCTTCCGTCTATTAGTATAAATTGCTCAAAATTAAATTTTAACCTATTGTGTATGCTTAGCACTTTCCTACATAGTTGACAAGTGTTAATGAATTCAGTTTGTCCGTCTGTGTGCTCGAACTCTAACTTGCGTTAATATAGTTGAATTGCTCCGTAATTGATATATGTTATTGAGATTTACTTTACCATATTTGGTATTGAAAATGCGCTCGTATTTTATTTATAGAACCATTCAAAACTATTCCAGTACATCATGATCAATGGACAAATGTCGTAATTATATAAACACCTATAGTAGCACCTATAGTAGTCGTCTTCTTTCTTGTCCGTCTGTCTATTATTCCATTATAGGTAATGATACTTGATTGCCATGGCGATTGTTCAAATCCTTTCATATGTATTTAATTTAATTATATCCCATAAAAGGTAATGATTCTAGGTTGATATGTGTCCTAATAAGATCGACTCCGATTATTTCGATAATAGTGAATTTGATATTATATAATCGCAACAAATTATCTATTCACGTATTTTTTGCATTAGAATGCAACAGTTATTGCACGAAGATCTAAATATTTATAAACGTAGTTGTAGTACGAAAGCATTTCATTTGTGACGTTTGACATACATTAATTTCCGACTTGTTACTGTTGTTATTGCTATATCATTATGAAGAACGTTACTTGTGATCAGCAGAATATTCGGTATTGGATTAAAAAATACCAATCTACCAGTTTAAACTAATTTACAGTCTTCATAAGAAAAACGAGGATTATGAAAGCATACAGAAAAAACAAACTTCTTTTTTAATAACACCATAAAAATTTACTGTGTACTTAATGCACAAATTTAATTAAAACACAATCTCCTAAATAACAAAGTATTTTAATACATTACCTGATTCCAATCCCCTGGAGTTTTATTACTGCTGTTTTTCCAGTGTGTTTTTAGGATTCTTCTCCTTTGTAGACATATGTTATACTACGATTTCTTCAGATTAATTAAATTTAATATTAATAAATTAAAATGTATGGAAACACATACAGTGCAACAGAATGTGTTATTTTTAATCTGTACACGAGAAATTTACTTTCTGGGATAAATGCAGAAAATATACTAAAACTAAGACCTTCAACGGAAACAATATTTATTCTGTTAACATGTTTTATGCAAAATTATTGTAAAATCGTGAAAAAGTCTTTAAATTCTTCATGTGTATATTTTTACATATACTAAAATAAGACGTAATTATAATACTATAAATATAGTTATTATTACACTTAAGAGTTTTTCTATACGTTTCTAACAATACTAGTCAGCAAAATTTGGGTTGGGTCATGTATTTTAGATTTCTATAGTTGATCCTTATGTATTTTGTAGCGCTGAATCCGAAAATACATCTTCATTTTTTCACCATCACCTAAGAATTCTTTTTTTCAAATCCAAATTAAAAAATAAATAAAAAAAAAGCGAAAATCTTATATTATAAAACTGATGTGATGGTTGTGTTTCTTCCTCTTTGATAAATAATTATTATGTATTTTTTACAGTTGAAACAGAAAATCACATTCATTTTCAACCATCACATCAGAATTTTTCGCAAATCGAAAATTTAAAAGTTAAAAGATTCAAAGTTAAAATTCTATCCTCTCCCTCCACACCCCATCGGATCTCTAAAGTATTTAACCACTTAACCGTCTGCCCCGAGATAACTCGGGGTTAAAAGCACTGTTTTCCCATACCTTTCACCGGTGAAGTGGTTAATTGTTAAAAAAAAAAAAAAGTATAAGATAATAATAATAATAATAATAATAATAATAATAATAATAATAATAATAATAATAATAATAATAATAATAATAATAATAATAAATTTTGAATTAAATGAAATTGATAAAAATTTACGTATAATTTTCGTACAGACTTTTGCTAATTTTTAACTTATTTATGATTTGCAAAAGAGCCTAACATGATGGTTAAAAATGAAGAGCATTTTCTGATTATGCGCTAAAAAATATATGAAAATTAATTATTAAAAGTAAAAAACCACAACCATTGCAGTTTTGTGTAGTTAAATATTAATCGGAATTTTTTAAAAGAAATATTTGCATGTTCAAGAATTGTTTATGACTTAGTTAAATTTGGATTCTATAATTTTTCATTTTCTCTACACCTATTATGCCATTTCTTGCTTTTTTTAGCTATTGGGTCATTCCATGTCAATTCAACCAGACCTTGTAACCCGACCCACAGGGATTTTGATGAAACTTTGTGCACACACTAATTCTATCATGAAATGATTCCATCAGAAATTTTTCCTTCCTAGACCTCATACTTTGTGAGATATGGGGGTCCAATTCTTGGGGGTTTCTCAAATCGCACATTTCTGAGTCTGTATTTTGAGATTGCAGTTCCATCTTCAAAAAATTGTTTCTCTGGATCTAAAACGTGAATCATCTTAAAAATATCACTGTAAGAATATAAAAAGATGCAGATTTTAATTTAAAAAATATTTAAAAAATTTACTTGTAATATTTAGGATAAAAAAAAATAGCCAAAGTTGAGAGTTATGGTTATTTTTCCAAATTTTTGTGACTTCACCAAAAAGGCTGTACACAAAAAGGCAAATTAAATTTCCAATTTCTTTTTGTTTTAAATAAAAGTTTATACTTTGGGCTTTCTATCTATGAAATAAAAATGATGTGTTTCGCATGGCTTAGGCAAAAATTTTGGGTACTTTCCAATTAGCCGGATGCATGTTTTATTTTTACATATTACATATGCAAACAAAAAGGCAAATGAAATTTCCAATTTCTTTTAGTTTTAAATAAAAGTTTATACTTTGGGCTTTCTATTTGTGAAATAATAATGATGTCTTTCGCATGGCTTATGCAAAAATTTTGGGTACTTTCCACTTAGCCGGATGCATGTTTTATTTTTACATATTACATATGCACACAAAAAGGCAAATTAAATTTCCAATTTCTTTTTGTTTTAAATAAAAGTTTACACTTTGGGCTTTCTATCTGTGAAATAAAAATAATGTCTTTCGCATGGCTTATGCAAAAATTTTGTGTACTTTCCAATTAGCCGGATGCGTGTTTTATTTTTACTTATGTACATATGTATAGATCTATATAAATGCAGATGTATTATACATGTACATATGTATGTATATATACAGTATATTGATATATATATATGTATAACAGTGTTGCCCGTCTAACCGAAAAGTACTAAATTTTGCCCTGTTTTGAGAATCTGCATCAATTAAGAGGAAAAAAAATCTGACTAAATTTAGCTGTGGTACTTAAATAATCACTGGAATTTCTATGAGTTATTGAAATTAATGTTAGTTGATGCATGTTTTTTTAATTTGCAAAGTAAAATTTAGGCTTTGTTTTTTCTGATTAAAAAAAAAAAAAATCTGACTGTAATATGTTTCCCCATTAAATTTAGTGAATGGTCCATATATTTCATTTAGTTATTTAATAATGGGTATTTTTTGCTAATCTAAAGAATCTCTTCCTTTTATTTTCAATAATTAAACTCAAAACAGATTTTTTTTTTTTTTTTTTTTTTTTTTTTGTACAGTATAAAATAGATAATTTTTTCTCCTCACATTTCCATTCTTTCTTTCGAAAGATTATATATTAATTATTTGTGTTTAAAAAATGTTCAAAACCTTGTATTTCCTGTTCTTGGTTAATTTTAATCAGTTTAAATATTTATATTGGCAAGTTTAAATACACAAATATTTAACAGAACTTAAATTTGTTTCTATTGTCTGAAAGATTTAATTGCACCTGCCTTGTATAAACACCTTCTGATAAAGGCAGGGTAATGTTCGTTAATATGAAAGCAGATGTTTTGAAATCAATTTAATAAAATTATTGTCATTCTGTTGTTTCTTATCATAAAAGAATGATCTAACTTTTACTGTGTTACTAAAAATATAATCTGATTGTTACATACTTTATAGTTTATGATATGTATAAATTTTTTTTGCTTTATTGTTTTAATATGGAGCCTGATATTAAACCTTCTACTAGTCTTCAGGCTTGCAGTATTGTAATATTAACTGGTTTAGAATGTCACAAAACTAGCTATAGAAATAACAGAGAAATAGACTACATTGATAATCTCTCTCATTCAGAAAAAGAACTTTTATTAGTTAGGACTATTGCATTTATAAAACAAAAATTAAGTAAAAACCGTTTGATTAATATATGTGAGCATCACAGAATTTCGCTCTTAATGAAATATGAATTATATAAATGTGGAGATCCATTTAAGCGGCATAAAAAGCAAGTGAAAAAAGCAATTAGGGCAGTTAATAGGGATTTATATACGGCCGAAAAAGTAAACCAAAGTTGAAAGTTATGATTATTTTTCCGAAATTTTGTGACTTTATGAAAAAGTCTCGACACAAAAAGGCAAATGAAATTTCCAATTTGTTTTTGTATCAAATAACATTAAATTCAGTAACTCATAGAAACTCCAGTAATTATTTTAGTGCCACAGCTAAACTTAGTCAGATTTTTTTCCCCCTTAATTAGTGCAGATTTTGAAAACAAGGTAAAATTTGGTACTTTTCGGTTTGACGGGTACCAGTGTTATACATATATAAATCAATATACTGTATATTACATACATATGTACATGCATAATACATCTGTATTTATATAGATCTATAAATATGTACATATGTAAAAATAAAGCACTTATCCAGCTAATTGGAAAGCATCCAAAATTTTTGTATAAGACATGGGAAAGACATCATTTTTATTTCACAGATAGAAAACCCAACGTGTAAACTTTTATTTAAAACAAAAAGAAATTGGAAATTTCATTCGCTTTTTTGTGTGCGTATGTAATATGTAAAAATAAAGCACTTATCCAGCTAATTGGAAAGTACCCAAAATTTTTGCATAAGCCATGCGAAAGACATCATTTTTATTTCATAGATATAAAGCCCAAAGTGTAAACTTTTATTTAAAACAAAAAGAAATGGGAAATTTCATTTGCTTTTTTGTGTGCATATGTAATATATAAAAATAAAGCACTTATCCGGCTAATTGGAAAGTACCCAAAATTTTTGCATAAGCCATGCGAAACACATCATTTTTATTTCATAGATAGAAAGCCTAAAGTATAAACTTTTATTTAAAACAAAAAGAAATTGGAAATTTAATTTGCCTTTTTGTGTACAGCCTTTTTCGTGAAGTCACAAAAATTTGGAAAAATAACCATAACTCTCAACTTTGGCTGACTTTTTTTATCCTAAATATTACAAGTAAATTTTTTAAATATTTTTTATTAAAATCTACATCTTTTTATCTTCTTACAGTGATATTTTTAGGATGATTCATGTTTTAGATCCAGAGAAACAATTTTTTGAAGATGGAACTACAATCTCAGAATACACTAAGAAATGTGAGATTTGAGAAACCCCCAAGAATTGGACCCCCCATATCTCACAAACCATGAGGTCTAGGAAGGAAAATTTTCTGATGGAATCATCTCATGATAGAATTAGTGTGTACACAAAGTTTCATCCAAATCCCTGTCGGTCGGGTTACAAATGGGGGAAAAATTGGTTGAATTGACATGGAATAACCCTATTTGGAAAATAGTTGTTGTCCACAGTACAGAACTAAAAAGTCTGAAGTTTATCTTTATCTTTTTATTGGTTGAATTCCGCAACTTGTTTTATTTTATTCGTTTTCTGATTGGTCCATGTTTAATGTCCAAAAATGGTACACTTCTGTTGCCACGATGACAAAAAAAGTAATAAAAACTTTAAAAAATAATAATAATTTGAAAACAAATTATGCTAAAAATTTCAAACAAATTTCATTTGAAAGTGCATTTTTTTTTTCTCTATGCAACGGTGTGAAAATTTAAAAAATACGATGTTCAGAAGTTTACAAAATTTGCAATTTTGAAAATTGCAAAACTGAAATTTCATTTAAAATTTGTTCGTGATGGGCCCAGGAATAATAATGTTTAATCCATGTCGCACCGTGCGACATGGTACGTGCGACTCGTACGTAATATGAGACGTTCAGAAGTCAGTCTGATTAACTCCATCAAATAAAAATGCTCATCTTAAACAGTTATTTTCAAATAGTTTTTGAATTCAATATCATTTTCAAATAATCATTGCAATTTATTAAATTACAATTTTGTTATTATATTTTATTAATTTGTTAATTAATTTTAAATTCACTTTTATTTTGAGGAAGAATAACAGCCTACGTTCTCAACGATCTCTAGAAAGAACAAAAACAAATCTCCTATGCGTACAAAAATAAAGAAACGCTTAGGAACACAAGAAAAGAGTTTTTGATACTTTCCAGAAGGCAAAGGCACTATCGGGAGCGTGTAAATGTCACAAACCATCTCGTCCCCACCTCCTCAACTGTCACTTTTGGTGTCGCCATCGTCCGCAAGGCTCTCGTCACCCCCTCATACACTGA